>JABUQX010057138.1:0-17371 GCA_015478945.1 Trachelipus rathkii | reverse complement strand
AGATATGAAGTATTGGTACTGGGAACTGAAATAAAGGTGAAAGGGTTCAGCGGTTTAATTGGAAGTTGGATCTGGAATTAACTGAGAAAAAACTGGCTACTGACATTGGCCAGGTAGTATTAAATTTTTTGGGTATTGTAATTCATTTAATTTATTATTCAATTTATTTTAAGAGTCAATTTACTTTTTTAGGATTATTTTATTTGATTTGCTTTATTACTTTATGATTTCCTTAAGTTACATTTTTCAATTTCATTTAGCAGATTGTTAATGTTTTTCATTATTATTATTATTATTATTATTATTATTATTATTATTATTATTATTATTACTGTTTTACGAATTTTTGAGTCAAAGTCAATTTTTAAAGAATTTGTGAAGGCCTTATTAATATTATTTAACTTTATTATTTTCATAAATTTTTTTTCTTTTTATTATATGTTAATTGTTAGGATGTTTTGTTTTGTATCTTTTCAGTTTTTTTCCTGAGCCTGGCTTGATTTTTCTTTGTCTGTCTGGAGTTGGTTTGTTGGATCTTTTTGGAATTGGGAGTTTTTGGAACTGGAACCGGAAGACTCTTTATGTGGTGGATGTACCATGATTGAGGGTGGTACTAGGATTGATATTTATAAAAGAACCCAATTTGATAAACATTAAAAACAAAACTGAAAAATAAATGAAAGAGATAAACCGGAAAAGACAAAATAAAACAAAGAGAGTAAGAAAAGAAATAAAACCTAAAACGAAACGTAACAGAAAAACTAAAAGGATAAGTGATGAAGAGAAATTTGAACTTAGAAAAACATTTTGAAAAACTTGAACAAAAAACATTCTGAAAACTTAGAAAAACATTTTTAAAAAACTTAGGAAAACTATTAACAGAGTGAAAGAAATTAATAAAGAAAACATTTTAAAGCAATTGTAAAAACATTGTGAAAACTTTAAAAAAAAGAAAAACGATCTGATATTGATATATGAAAGAAAAACATTTGAAATTTAAAAATTTTAAAATTTCAAAGTTCAGTATACTATATATATACATATATATATATGCGTTAAGTTGTTATATATATGATATATATATATATATATATACAGCAGCATATGTATATATATATATATGGTATATATACATATATATGAATTGTTATATATATGTAAAGAAGAAAATAAAAAAAATATAAGTATATATATATATATATATATATATATATATATATATATATATATATATATATATATATATATATATATATATATATATATATAATAATTTATATAATATTTTATATACTACTTTTTTTTGTGATTTATATATGTCTGAAATTTTCTATGTGTGTGTTTTGGTTAATACCGGGATATGGCATAAGGTAGAGTACGTACTCTATGGTAGTGGCATTTGGGATATATTATTTTAGAATCTTATGGTATCGGTATCAAGATTTTGTATAAATTATTAGATATAAGAGGTATAAATAATATTTATAAGATCGATGTTATTTTTTTCTGATAATAAATTTAAGGTATGGTTTTTTTTATTTATATCCCCTTCATTTATCTTGGAAGACGGCCTCACTCTTTTTTTATTCAATTATTGTGGCTAGGGTTTTATTTTAACGTAAAATCCGCTACATTGTGATTTGTAATTATTTGTAATATTAAAAGACTCCGCCTTTATTGATTAAACATTTATTATATTATAACCCTATAATTCTTTTTAACTGTTATAAAAAGGAGTCTGAAATCATATTTGTAATAAAATAAAATCCTACACACTAAAGTGAAAGGTCGAGAGACTATTTCCTCCACCTTCCACAATGAAGAGTGTAGTAGGAAAGTTGTGAATCACAATGAAGAGTGTAGTAGGAAAGTTGTGAATGGTAGGAAGGTGATTGGTGCACTTAAATCTTTGGTGGATGTAAAGGGACTAAATCTAGAGTGTGCTAGGGTTTTGCATGAGGGTATGTTGTTACCTGTAGTAATGTATAGTAGTGAAACTATGGTATGGATGGAATAAGATGTATATATAGATCTGAGGTACAATGTGTTCAGATGGAAAATCTTAGGGGCATGTTAGGTGTTAGAAGAATTGATAAATTGATGAATGAATGCATTTGGGAGATGTGTGGTGTGAAGAAAGGCATAAATGGGAGAATAAAAGAGAGCACATTGAGATGGTTTAGTCATATGGGAAGGATAGATGATAGTCAGTTGGTTAAGCGGATGTTTAGTGGTGGGTGTGCTGAGAATCGACTGGTTGAGAGACTGAAGAAAAAGTGGATTGAGTCGGTAAAGAAATGTCTGAAAAAAAGGAATGAGAGTTTAGAAGAGGCGAAAAAAAATTTGCATAATACGAGTGAATGGCGGGGTTTAGCGAGGGGGTATGGTTGTGGGCCGCTTGGTCCGAGGGATGAACCCTATATTGGCGAGATACCACAGTGAGAGTCTGTCAGTCTCGTGAAGCCCTAGGGTGGATTTTTCTCTGACTGTGATGAATTTTCACTTAAGGGTATTGTGGGGAGGGGGCTTTCTTTTTGACTTACATGTTCCTCTACTATTTTTCTGTTTCCAGTGTATGCTACGCACCTCACCCTCAATCTGGGGAAAGGAGGTACGGGTAGTTGATTATGATGATGATTATATACTTTTTTTAAAATTTATGAAAAGTATTTGAACTTAGTACAATTATATGCACTAAGATCCAAAGCTGCTTATTAAATTTAAAAAAAAAAAAAAAAATAAATTATTTTTACATGTGTTTCTTATGATTCTCCATAATTTTTCTCTCCATTTCATCATCTTGTGTTGGCACAAATTTAAACAGCGAGAGATATCTGTGGTCGGGATAGTCTTCTTCCACATAGTCTCCACACTCAGCTGAAATGATAAAGCAGCAAAATAAAACACTCAAACCTTTACATGTTTATAAGAGTTGTTTGAAGTGACATATAGGATATTTAAACATGAATAAGATTACCAGAATAACAAAAAAACAAATTTGATATTTATATACATAGTGAAGAACTTGATGTCTAACAAACCTTGAACAATGTAAGATGCCATAAGAGCGGCTGTATTCTCATTGCAATGCAGCTCTCCATGACTTAAATCTCTTTTGATTTGAAGAGCAAACAGATATCTAGTGTATTCTTCCTCCAACTGAGCTGGATCTGGAGTATAAAACTTGACACAAAACCTAAGAACTGGCTCCACTTGGCTTAAGCAAACCTTAAATAAAGTAAAAATATTACGTTTAAATAATAATAAATCATTTTATCCTTTTTAAGATATAACAGAGGGGAAAGCGATCAATGGCATCAAATGAGATCAAAGACATTAATTAAATAGCTTAAAAACTTGCTACCTACACCAGATCTTCTAATATATACTAGCCATCTCTTAACAACATAGCACAAGGATTAAGTCTGTTAAAACTTTTAAACTGGCATTAGGTGATCAAGAAAAACCTTTTTTTGAATGGTAGGTAGGCTAAATCTTAAAATCTAAATAAAAAATTTGCTATTTTTAAAATCTTATCAATTTTGATTGGTTGGTAGAGTTAAATTTCCCATGGGTCATTTCATGTCAAATTAGTTACCCAAAACTCAATCCCCTTGGATTTCACAGAATCTGGTGAGCCAAATATACTGTACATAATTAAAAATTTGCATTACACCGGGACATTTTTCTCCTTTAGGACTTCTAGGTCATGAATTGTGGGTTGGTAAAATTTGACCTTTTGACCAGATTTTTTAAAAAATGGTCATACTCTGTATCTCAACTTCTCAATCTTATTCTCTTGCATTGTTTCATTTTAAAGGCTAAGAGAGAAATCTTTCTATGTACCATGAGTAAATGTTTTTGGCATAAAGTTAATCATTATCATTGGACTTGACCTTTGACTTTAATTTTTTCTTTTTTTCTTTTTTAAGCTAAAGCTACGTTATCTTGACAACTAATTGCTCTACAAATCCTAAGTAGGCAAAAGGACCTGATAAAGTTGGGAGCAGTTTTCAAAAATTAATGAAATTTTTTTTTTATAAATTTAAATATGTATTTTTATTCAGATTTGAATACAAAAAGCTTTATTTAAAAAGTAACAATATATGCCTTAAATTAGGGTTGGTTGGGAGAAACCTTTTGGACCTTTTTTTCTGGGGAAACTGCAAAAAATGGAAAAAACTAGGGAAAAAATAAATAATAAAAACAAGGGCATTTTTAGATACTGCAGTAAGCGAATTAAATTATAGAAGCTCATTAAGTAATAAAATGCTGATATTTATGGTTGATAAATTAAATATATTTAATTAAGACATTGTACATTGTAAATAAGACATTGTACATTTTAAGTTCAGTATAGGAAACTAATAAATATTTATTACAGCTGAACTACAATTTAACATTATTTTTTATGCCCAAATTTACCAACTTGAAGAACAATTTCAACCCTAGCCTAGTAGGTGGCAAGCCAAGGAATCGCCTATAAGCAAAATATCAAGAAATATCATTTACTAAGGTGAGATGTAAAAAAATGATTTTCAATTCTCTCAAAGAGGATTGACAGAGTAAAAAAGATTCATGATAAATGTTCGAATGAAGAAAATGACAATCATAAGCAAGATACTGAAATATCAGAATCACTTACTGAGGTATAGGTTGTCTGGAAACTCAATGAGTGTAGGGAACCAGATCCACTTGCAGTTCGGGGGGAGGCAGAAGCCAGATAGCCTGAAACTTATAACTATTGTTGGACTCTCACCAATCCCACTGAGTGAGAGATAGGGGTTGAACTCAGATTTCACTGAGAGTGGAGTCTGGAATCTGCCAAATGAGTTGGAACCAGATCCAAACTTGAGTTCGGGGTGAGGCAAGAAGGCCAGACATAGCGAAGGACTATTATTGGACCTCTCACCAATCCACTGAGTGAGTTAGGGGTTAACTCCAGATTCACTGAGAGTTCCTGGAACATCCAATGAGTTGGGAACCAGATCCACTGAGTGTTCGGGGAGGCAGAAGGCCAGATAGCCGAGACATAGTATAACCCTGGCCGAGGATCCACTGAGTGAGTAGGGATTGAACTCCAGATCCACTGATGAAGTCCATGGAACATCCAATGGAGGGTGGGTAACCGATTCCACTGAAGTATCAGGGGAGAGGCAGAAGGACCAGATAGCTGAGTCCCTACCTATGTGGGAGCCTCAATTGCATCACTGAATGAAATAGGGGTTGAACTCCAGACCCACTGAAAGTCCTGGAACTCCAATGAGTTGGGAACCAGAATCCACGTGATGTTCGCGGGGAGCAGAAGGCCCAAGATAGCGAAAACTAGTCTATTGACGCATCTCACCAGTATCCACTGAGTGAGTAGGACCGAATTACCAGCAACCACTGAGAGTCCTGGAACTCCGAATGAGCTTCGGCCACTTACGAATAGCTCAGGGGAAACCCGTAGGTTTGGGAAGTGGTCACTACCGTTCCAGAGAACAGTGCTTCGGCCACTTCCGAACAGCATTGCCGCCAACTAAGTGAAGCCTAGTAAGCTAAAATAAGGTTTGGCTAAGAAACAGTTGCCAGCGAAAAAAGACGACAGATCTACTCGTCTCAGGGATGCCATTCTAAAAATTTTGAAAACTCAAGATTGTTTGGTCAAAATACTCAAGATTTAGCAAAATATCTCAAGACCTTCATAAAGTCAATATATCCGAAAAGACGAATGACCAGGCTTAAGATATTAAAGTCTATCGAACTAAATTTAACGGAAACGTACTCCAAAAAAAAAAAGTAACTAATTTTTTTTTTTAAAAAGGAGGTAAAATATATTTATTTCACGCTTTAAAAAAACAGTATATAACGCCTGAATATTACCTCTTATTCTTATCATTAAAATTCCTTTATGGACAACTGAAGAAGGACTAAATATTACTATTATCATCCTTAAAGTAATTCTATTCATTGTTGTGTGCTCATTGTCTGGATTCTTCTAAAGCCATTGAATATGATTGACTTTGATGAATCTTTACTGACGGCTTTTGTTGAACGTCACAATCCTAAGAATTCTTTATAGAAACAACGAAAAGCTTTTAATATCTAATTTAGGCTTATTTAATAATTTTAGTAATTAAAATAATCTTAATAAATATTATTATATCGTTAAATATAATAATACATTAATTTATTAAAATCAATAATCTTTTATTTTCTACATTCTTAATTAAGTTGAAAATTAGAATATTTGGAATACGTGACTTTCTGAAGAAGGCAAATCATTGATCAAAATCGTTATTGTGCGGTAAACTCAAATAAGAGAAATTAATACAACGTATTTTAATGATAATCTAATTATATAATTTCAAAAATAATATCGTTTGTGTATCTATTTATATAAGAGCTAAGGTAAGAAAAGGCAATTAACTAAATTAAATGTTAATTTTATATTTAACTTTCTAATATAGCCAACAAGATAAGTAAGACTTGACATTATGTAGATACAATATATACGAAATTATAAAAGTTAAATTATATTTACAGTAGATATAACTTTATTTATGATTTTATGTGATGAAAATGTATATATGATAAATAATTTAGGCTATGAGAATTCAGAAAGCTTTTATGAATTTATGGGGTTAACATTTAATAATATTTATTCAACAAAAGCTGAAATAAAAAAAAAGTTTACATTTAACCCTCTCTTTAAGATATTACAGCCTTTTAGGAGAAGAGAAAATTGACATCACTGTATAAATTTTATTTCACTTATAAAGAAACAAAAACAAGAATATCCATCAGAAACTGTTGAATAAGTTCGTGATCATAAAGTGCGGGAGAACAGACCAATAGAAATGAATTAAGCCATAGAGTCATAGTTTGAAGGATTCTCTGAACCGACTATTTAAGATAATAGACCTTAAGAGTAGCCGTATCTATTGAAGGTAACAAAAAATGACACGCCGACGCAAAGAAGAAATAAGGAGGATACAGAAGACCCGAGAAGTGTGAACGGCATACAGAGAAGGAATAGAATGAAGTGCAATAAGAAGTTAAAACGATGCCAATGTTAGAAGATAGAGGGAAGGATTGGTATCAATCTACAGTATTGTATAACCTGAAAAATCTCTGACTCTGGTACGTTTTCTTATCAGTCAGAACATGGGCGAAAATGAGTTGTGCGGAAAGTTAAACGCGACAAATTAGATGTTCAAATAGGTTATCACTCAAACCTTACCTATTAAAATACTGTCAATAGGATATAAATAAAGGTAATTTATTTAATATGAAGATACGAATTAAGTTTGAATTTTTTGAAATATATAACCTTTCAATAATTATTAATTGCATTGTAATATAAAAAAGACAATTTACTTTTTAATGAATATATATTAGATTAAATTATTTAATATCTAAAATTTGATCAAAGAGGTTTCGTTGATGCAATTGTTCATCTCTTAACCGTACGTGTAATGACCTTTTTATGACCACAAAGTTTATCTATCAATTTGGATTGTAGAAGGGCGGAGAAGCTTGAGGAATTCTTATTTTCATTTTGTATAGTTCGAAATGGCGAAAAGATAAAAAATGACCTCCACCATTTCAATTTCCGTAATACTATGCTAATTCCAATTTCTTTTGTATCTGTGTGTTCTTTTGTTATTGTTTATCAATTATGGGTAGGTATAGATAATTTTTCGAAATTGTGAAATGGTAGTGTTATCTCGAAACATACCTAAGATACCGATGCTTTAGTTACCTTTATAAAAACTTCTGATACTTGAAGGGTAAATACTTCATCCCAGTGATATTGTATCTTATAAATAGAGATAGATATGTAAAATGGAACGTCATCCCTCAAAATTAAAATGTTGGAAAAATGTAAAACTAAGTAAAAACTTATTTTTATTTTTGGCTATTTCTATAGTAGTGGCCAAGATGATGCCCTGATATTAAACAGATTTAAAAATATCGGCGAAAAATGGCTTTAAAGTTATTTTTAAACATGTGAAATTTTCCTGATTACATATTTTTTTCTCTTATAAATACCGTTTTCTCTAACAAATAATAGAGGCTTCCTAGCACTAAAAAATAAACAAAATAATTAAAGACAAATTTCCTCGACAATTAGCATGCATAATAGGATAGGCCATCTTATACCATTACTCTAGTCTTTTACAGCGGGTCCTTACATACTGGACGTCTGTCCTTAGGATTAATCTGGAACCGTTATTGGCACTTAAAACTATGCACAGAATCTTTGAAAAATAGACCAGGTCACCGAAGACTAAAGCCAACATAACTGAAAGAGTATGTGCCAGATTCAGACAATACTTCTTCTGACACATAGCGAAAAGCTATCTATATCAAACCAAATAATGAAGAAGTTGGATCAGAGAACACCTCTTCGCATTAGCCTTGATAGCCTATTGTAATCATCTTTTACAAATAATTGAATACTAAACGATTAGTAACATATATTCTTAAATAACCTTGATATAATCAATAGGTCATTCCATGAACTCTTTACTATTCGGTGGTCAACCTATATCCCCTTTAGACCTTATAAATTATATCCAAATATCTTACCACTATTCCTATCATTATTATTATCATTATCACTTTCAACAACAATATTTATCATCAATTTATTAAAGAATTCATCATCATATGCTAATGAATTGTATTATTAATTATCAATACAATATTTTCATTATTATTATACATTATTGTAGTGCAGAATTATATTTACTTTGTGGTAGTAATATCTAAAATCTGTTTCTGATTACCGATTCTGATTCTATTCTGGAGAAATATATTGCGTCATCAACATTCTTCAATTAGATTTTTTGATTTAAGATTTGATTAGTTCAAATATTCCAAAAAATGGAGAGTTACCACTTCTTATATTCTAATTTATGTGTACTTTTTCGTCTCTTTTCGATAAATGAAAAAGAAATTGAGTTTATATATATAATAATTAACTGGCGAGATTTTATCAATAAATTCTATATGGCTCTAACCATCTAAGTTTTAATTTACTCCCCTTTCCAACTCTATAATTAATTTTAATGATTTACTTGAAGAAGTTATATTACAATTCTTAAAATTTTAAGATTTATACATAACTTTCTTTACGTATATCTTGCCCCTTTTTGTGGACTGCATATAGGCTTGATTTTATATGCTTCAATTTGTTTAAATAAAAAAGATCCTGTTTTAAACTTCGTCCCATAATAATCATATCTTGGCACAGCAGATATATTTCTGATAATTGGCAAAAGTTGCGTACTTTCCAAAAAAATAATAAGAAAAAGGGAAATTTCAATTATATTTAATTATAAATGATAAGAAGTGTTAAGAGCTAATGTTACAAAAGAAAGATAACTTATCCCAACTATTTAAAACAATTATTATATTAAGCAGAAGCACAGGCAACTTTAATAGCTTCTGTTACTTCTTTCAATGTAAGGGTTAGATTGTGCATGGAAGGTGGTAGGTATGATTGGATTTTAATTTTATGAAATTCAACATAATTCTTTAAATAAAATTAGAAGAAACCCATGATTTGGCTTAAGTTGCATATTGTTTTGACTGCTGTGAACATTTACTATATCATGAATCTATATAGACAATTTACTATGGAATTACTCTTTTGTTATGTTAGGTATAGGGTATGTTTGAATGAATCTCTTACTCACGCTTATTTATGAAAAAAACATAACTTCAATTGCACATTGTTCAGAAAACAGGTAAAGGACCCAATAGATAATCGACTACCCAACATTCCGGGGGAGAGTCATTAGTTGATTAATTAATTTGAAAGAGGGGCTTAATATTTTTGATATGGAGGAAAGTTTTAGACAAGTATACAACACATTTTGCTAACATAAATTTTTTAGATAGTTCACTGAGATGCATATTAGGCCAATATAGAACGCGCCTTTATTGGCTCATTTAAAGATGTTTTTAATGATCCTGAATGATTATTTAAATTCAGAATCACATGGAACATAATAAGAGGGCATGCTCTTAGTAAATATTTCTGGGATGAATATAAGAGTTTATATAAAAATAGGTTCTATTATTTATTTTCGATTCTAAATAAAATATAAACAATTTACTCAAATTGTGAACATTACTCGAGTACTCATCACATCGCGTCTGATCAATTCCTTCTACTATTGTTCTGCTTCGAATAGTTTTTCTGTAGTTAAATTATTGCAATTTTGATCTTTAACATATAATTAATTCATCCGAATACGTTAGTTTTTGAAAAAGAAATTCTTTTGATGAAAATAATTTATTGATAATAAATATTATGTATACTTATCTACTAAATTGCACGGGTATAACGTGTTCTTTTCCAGCTTTAAATTGTATATCAAAGTTGAATTTCTGTTTTCATTATTGAGAGCCCATCTAGCAATTCTAGGAGTTACAGGTTTAAAATTTAAATAAATATCTCAGTGCTTGGTGGTCTACTACTGCATGAAAATTTAAAGTCACGATTCATAATAGTAAATCGAAATGGACTTAATAGAATTGACTAATGGCTAAAGCTCTCTTCTCTGTGCGTACTTAGAGATTATTTCTTGAGGCTGATAACTTTATCCATGAATAATTAGCGTATTGGTCTATCTATTCTTCTTAATTACTTGAGAAGTGATTACTAGCTCCAATTAGCACTTCCAAAGACAGCTGATTCTGTATGGATTAAAATGATTACTAAAAGTTGGAGTGTAAATTATTATATAGGTGAAGTTGTAAAGTAATTCTTTAGTTTAGAAGGCATTCGTCTAATCCAACATTTGTCAGAATACAATTAGAGTATTTCTTTGTAAATTAAGTCAAAGGTGCCACAGAATATTTGAAAAGTCTTTATTAAGGGGTCGAAGTATCAGAAATCCAATCTTGCATTTGAAACTTCGTAGACAGCTTATAAAAAACGTGCATGTGGGTTATATCAACACATCCACAATCCTTAGGAATTTTACATAGGGTATCAAATTTGTATTCTTTGTTCGTGAAATGGTAAATGGCCGAGAAGATATTTTCAACAGAATGTTGTAGCAAATTTCAACACTTTTTTCAACGAGAGTTTTTTAAGCCACATGATTTTCGGTACATAAGGAATTTCTGTATCCTATCCTACAGTCGGTATGATAATCTCATAGCGCTGTTATATTACAACTCAAGTGGGTGAGCTAGGCCTGAGTATAAGATGTACGATGTTCCACTTCGTCCTGACTTACATATATATATTAAATGCGCAGCATATGAGATCTTTCTCTACACGTAATCTTAGGTAGACCTTAATTAAAGATAAGATTATGTAGCGTTATTACACGACAAAGAAGGTTTGGAATGGTGTGTCTACATGAGAACCATACACTACAATTCTTTAAATGTGTTATTGAAATAACTAATTGTTATACAACGAGAATCCTCAAATAAAACTTAAGTTTATGTGATCGTATATCTTACTTGACTTCTAATTTCGAATGTGATGTGTGATCGTACACTCTTAATGTTCATTCGTAAACAATGAACTTCACTCGATAAAGTGCTATTTTTCATTCGTGTGGACAAGATGCTTTCAAATACACTCTCTCAGATATGTGTTACGGCACTACTGCGACTAACTTCTTTGTTTTGGCTATATTTTAAATAATAATCTACTCTGAAACGTACTACTGAGCGAGTACTCGACGACTTAAATTTTCTTTCGTTTAGTAAATGTTTGATATTGTTAATATAAAATTACTTGACTGTTCTCTCTACACTAAGAGAACAGTATCTGAATTAGATGTTCTCATAATTTAAGTTCTCCAAGTATTAAGAATTTCTTAATTATAGCATTTCATTAGCTAATATATTACTTTTGTTGTGTATACTTGGAAAGTCTTAATATTCCTGGGGCAGATCGTCTTGGTATTGGAAAATCTCCTAGTAGTTACTCTATGTTATAGTTTCAAAGTGTTCACAAATTAGACCAATTTAATATTAACACTGAAGATATGAGCGTGAAAGACAATCCAATTTTATTCTATTTGATTAGAGTATTTCAATTCAATCTTACACTTTTGGTTTGAGGTAGCTCATCGACTCTCAATTTGAGAATGATTAAATTGTGAGTTACTCACATAATTATTCAAAAACGTGTATAATTATTATGGTAAGATTAAACTTCTAGGTTAATATCTTGACTCCAGCTCTTCAACTGGACATATATATGTCGCTGAACTCATATATTTTTTACTTTAAAGGACGTACTGCATGATCCAAAGAGTTAGCTACAGTCGAAAAAGGAGATTGAAGGCATCTCACTATACATAAACTAAAGAGTATTCTGCTCTAGACATAACTTATCCTTCATTTTCACTCAATGGTAGGTTCTCTTAACATAATTGTCTGTTGATATCTTTATCCAAGTGTTCAGCTTTACTTTACGTATGGTTATATATATGAAATGATCATAGAAGGTAAAACTACTTTACTATTCTAAACAGTGTGATTATATATTACTATTCTAAACAGTCCCCACCAACCCCTCGTACACCTCTATACCCCCACCCCTCCCACCCCGCGTCACCAACCCCCCACACCCCTCTCACTCACGCCTCTCCCCACTCACCTTGAAGGAGTATCTACATAAAATATCTCAACGTATCCTAATAATAGGTGATAACAAAAATGGAAAGTAAACACTGTTAGTAATTATATCAATAAGTGTTAGATATATCATGAAGCATCTAGATATGTGATTAAATAAATATATAAATTTTAGTTTTTTAAGATTAATGAATTACAAAAGTTACATTTTACATAAAGTCTCTTAAGTAATATTCTCAACCATATATAGCTAGTCCCTGGTAAATTGAGTAATATTTCTATAAATATCATAATATATAATCGCATCAAAGTTATAATTAAAATTTACTGTTAATTAACTACTTAGGACTTTAAATGATTAAATTTTACTAAATTAATAAAATTTAATATCTTTCTATTGCACAGTCACCTGTGTACAACCCTAGTTACAGATAAATTTTAAAATATGAACTCCTTTAATTATTTTAGACCTTTTTAACAAGATAAAAGGTGAGTCATTTCACGCAACTCTATCCTTTATAAGTATTTCATATATGAAGCGATGATAAGAGACAGTATTACCAAAAGACAATTATCGATATCCTTCAGAGTAACTACAATCCGCAATAAATTGCGGCACTTAGTATAAATAAAGATGTTGTATTAAATAATTTAAAATCAAACATTGAGTATGGAGAGTTGTATATAAATCATTTTGCGTCTAAAAACTGCGTTCTAATACATTACTGTGCGATCTATGTCATATTATCTGAGAATCAAGAAAAAAATAATCCAATCCACGAAGATCAACACAAACTAGAAAAAATTATCGTTGTAAATGAAATGAAAAGACAAGATTGAAGCATAAAAGAAAATGGCTTTATGTACCACTGAATTTCATTGACTCTCAACACATAATCTCAACCATTATCTTAGATCCCTGAATGATAGAAAATGAAATAGTTTTTTCGACTGATGAATATAGTGTGGAGGTCATTTTTCTTGGAAAGAACAGAAAAATATATGAAAATAAAATGTAATATCTAAAACAAAAAAGCAATATAAATTCCATCCATCAAATATGTAAAGCAAAAAGGTAACTTTAAGATATAGTATAAAAGTATTGTCTAATGAGTTATTGAATGAGATAAGTCAAGAATGATTAATAATTAGGATGATAATTCCTATCTGGTTTATATTTATTGAAGGTATAATCAATTATAAATTTCTTTTTAGAGCTCTTGTGTATCATTAATAGCAATGATAAAGTACAATGAGATTGATACTCAGAAATAGTTCGGTTAAATTGGTAACATACTTAATTTATCGTATAAGTAATTTAACTCGTAGAATTTGGTGTCTTTATATATCTGGAACGAAACATTCAGAAAGATGGATATTAATAACTATGTCTAATTTGTGAAACGTATATTAGTTTGTATTTAATAACGGTCAGTTAGAGTTGGGCTATGATTCAATAAAAATATGCTCATATAATATTGTTTCTCTAGGTATATATTTCTCAGCTTTTAATAGCTAGATGAACACAATTGCTAATGTGAGAGGCCGAGAAGAATTCATTAGAGACCAGGAAGCAAGCAGATAAATTTAGGGGAATATTCGATTAGTTTTAAAAATCACATGTGTCACATACAGTGTAAAAACTAGGTCACACTCTCAAAATTTTCGGTCTCAGGAATTACTTAATACAATAAGGCTCTAGTGCAATTAAAACAATCTGTATCAAGATATAATCTCCCCTAAGATAAGAGATCCTTAGATTACATATTCTCTTATCAATCTTTCCACACCTAGCTAATCGTCTTGGGACCATAATAAATTAATAATAATATAACATATCTAAATATGTTTAATATTTATAATGCTTCTGTGTTTAGAAATGATTACCATTTTAAATGAAAATGCTTTACAAATACACTATTTCAACAAAATATAGCTCATCTATATCAGGATGTAAGTTTAGATATGTTTGAGAAAAATTCCAGTACATAGCATTTCATTATTTTGTAATAACTTGTTGTTTTATCATTTCACAATATTTATCTAGTTTTGATCTCTGCTACATTGAATTAGTATTTAAAGAAGCTCTTAAAGCTAAGTCTTTTACATACAAAATGGTCTTTATATATATATTCCCAAAATGCTAGAAAAAGGTAAAGTGATTTCTTCTGGGTTAAGCCATGAACAATGTAAAAGATTTTTTTGTCTATCAAAATAGTTTGAGCTTTCATTCATAACAGTATTGCAAAATGCGGATAACGGTTATTTAATATACATTTTAGAAAATATTATTATTATATTAATTTTTAATACTAATTATAATAACTTATTAATTAAACAGTTACTATTAATTCTGCTATCATTCTCAATATAACGTATAAATGATTCGGAAAACATATTGCACAAGGAAACGCAAATTCACACAAACACAAACAGACAAACTTTCAAACAAAGTCAAAAGTCTGTAAATTTTAAATAACTGTGCAAACAAGTAAACGAAGCAATTGTTTGCTTGGTTGTTCATTTATTTTTTTGAAATCGTGAGACAAATCGTTGTATTTTAATTGAGGAGGGAGACGGAATGGAAAAAGAGAAAAGAAAAAAAAAATCTCCCCCATTAGTCTGTTACTGTTTGTCATGAAAATGAAGCGAAATATAGAGTAAATATGTTATTTTAGGGGGGATCTTATGTAAAGCAAAATATAGGGGAAAGAAAAAATAAAAAAACTATTCTTTCTAAATAGAGTTGATAAATCTTCATTTTTTTTTTAACTAACTTTAGAGTATCTCTGAGTAAATAAGAAAAGCTAAGTCAAAAATTCCTTTTGTTATAAACCTTAAAAATCGAAAAAAGAAAATGTTAAACAGTGCAATTGGAATAATTTTATGTATTTATAAATAATTGCGAACTCTATTATGGACTTGAGCTAATATTTATTCACTTGTAGAGTTTATAGCGCTGAATAGAAGGTAAAGAATGGATTATCATATCTAAATATATCTCAACGCCGAATGTTTGATCTTCTTCGCAGTTAGACACTAATTTTGCTACATCAACTATCAGCGTTTATATATATATATATATATATATATATATATATATATATATATATATATATATATATATATATATATATATATATATATATATATATATATATATATACTATATATAACTATATATATATATATATATATATATATATATATATATATATACTGTATATATATCATACCAAATATTTGTAAACCTAATAAAAATATTTATTAACGTTAAAATTTTAAAATCAGGTATATCATTTACGATATAATATATATATATATATATATATATATATATATATATATATATATATATATATATATATATATATATATATATATATATATATATATATATATATATATATATATATATATATATATATATATATATGGACGAATAGGTGTTAGATAGTATAACTACACTAGTATTCGGTTCACGTAACCAAAGTTTCCGTAGACAATGCCTCTCCTTCCTAAAGAGGCATCATCGCCTGTTTGCTTTCCACAATCCATTGAGTTTTTCTTCGTGCCGCAAACAATAGACTTTCCCAATTCTGAGCCGTCTTGGATGGCTGAATTGTTCTGTTTGCTTAAGCATGATCATTCCAATGTCGGAATTGCTTCAAACCTTTTGTTAGGGTTTGTTTCCACAGACAAGGAGAATTAGGATCTCAAGTGGATAATCCGAGGGACGATAGACACCCACCGGGTTTGTTTTTATTGTTTTATTAACTTTGTGTAAAGAAATTCAAGTTCGTATTGGTAATTTTTATTGGTAATTTAAAACTTCAAGTTCTTTTAAGTTTAGGGGAGATTTGACACCAATATTAACTTTATACAAAATTATATTATATATATATATATATATATATATATATATATATATATATATATATATATATATATATATATATATATATATATATATATATATATATATATATATATATATATATATATATATATATATGTGTGTGTGTGTGTGTGTGTGTAGGTATGTGTGTATATGTGTGCGTGTATATATATGTGTGTGTGAGTTGTGCGTGTACATTAAAATTCTTGAAAGAAAAGTTAAAATCAACGTTTTAAAAACTAATCTTTAATAAAACGAGATTTTGAAAAGGAAAAAAAAAAGAATCTCGTAACGTGAAATTGGCGTCCGTCATTTATAAAGATTATTCCGTTGAAAACTCATTCAAAGAAGTGAGTGACTTTGCGCCCTGCAGCTGCAGTCTTCCAAGCCTTGATTTACCCTTGTATTATCTCGGATGAGACACTCTTCTCTTATCCTCTACATCCACCGTGGACGGAGTTTATAACGTCCGGCTTTAGACATTTCTACTAATCTTATCACCACGGTTTCTGTAGAAACGTTTTGCAAAAGACAAGAAATGCAGCCAGTAGATTACATATGCCATATATATATATATATATATATATATATATATATGTGTATAGTGTATGCTATATATATATATATATATATATATATATATATATATATATATATATATATATATATAAATATTTTTCAAAAAGAAAAAAAATAAATAGATATATATATATATATATATATATATATATATATATATATATATATATATATATATATATATATATATATATATATATATATATATATATATATATATATATATATATATTGTGTGTGTTATGCGCGCGAGGGAATGACATTATGTAAATTGGGTTTGCAGCCGTCTCG
>JABUQX010057137.1:25000-26697 GCA_015478945.1 Trachelipus rathkii | reverse complement strand
TATCCCCTTTCCCCTAATACAGGGGAACCAACAACCATCTCTCCAATCCTGTCGGCTACCACACCATCCTCCAACATATATAGTTAACCTTTATAAAGCCATTCCCTACCCTATACCTCCCTTTGCAACATTTCCATTCTCACACAATCCAACCGTGCGGACTTCCCTTTTTTTTCCTTTATTCAAAGCCCTAATAATTTCCTCCATTTGCATTTCATCCTCCCCCTCCCTCCCCAAATCACTCCCCATCCTCACCTCTTGGAAATCCTCCTCCCCTCCCCCCCCCACTTCATTCAATAATCCACTAAAATACTCCCCCCACCTTTTCCTCACCCTCCTCTCCGCCTATCCACTCCCCATCTCCTCCCTTAATTCTCTCCCCTTGTTTGCTTTCTTCATTCCTTTTTTTATTTATTTCTTTCCAAACATGCTTGCTCCCGATTCAAAAATTTTTCCTCACTTTTCACACCATTCATCTTTTGCTCTTCTTTTCGTCCTCTCCACCCATAGAAAACCCACTTCTAACCCTTACTATATACACTGGTTGCTTTCCACTCTCCTACTTCCCAACCATTCACATAAGCCTCCTTTTTTCCTTTTCACCCCTTCTTCACCTCCTCACTCCACCATTCACTCCCTTTCCTTCTGCTTTCCACCCCCACCCTTTTTACTCCACATACCCTTCTAACCTCTTCACATACTGCCTCTTTAAATCTCATCCACTCCCCCACCACCTCCCCAATTCCCGTCCCTCTAACGTCTCTCCACCTACTCCATACCTCTACTAAACTCCCTCTTACACACTGCCTCCTCCAAATTTTCCACCTTTATCACTTCTAATCTCCTCTTTTCTCCCCTTTCCCTAACCGTCACCTCTTCCCCCACCCTGTATACCCGGCAAATACCAAAAACAGACAATAGACCCGAACGCTAGCAACCACCAAATAGTGATCCGATATCCCCTTCCCTGCCCCCCTAAATACATTTTACATCTAGTAATCTGTCCCTATCCTCCCCATTTACACACACATAATCCAGTACCGCCCTCCCCCCCCGTTATCTCACTCTTCCATGTACTACTATATGATTTCACTTTTTTTGAACCAAGTATCCCCCACTATCATTCTTCTTTCAACACACCACTCTAACAGACTTTCTCCATTAACATTCTCTCCCCTACCCCAAATGCGATACTACTTATCTTTCCCACCCCTCCTTCCACTCCTGCCATTCAAATCTCCCCAATGGACAAATTTTATCATTTATCCCGAAACCTCAAACAACTCATTCAACTCACTCAAATCTTTCTCTCTCCTCGCCTCGCCTCCATTCACTTGTGCAATATGCGCATATCTAAAAACCAACATTTCCCCCCCGAATTTCACTTTTTACACATTATCCTCGAACTCACCTGGCTGCACAACCTTACCTTATCCACACCTCTTTCCTCATAACTATTCCAACCCCTTCCCTCGCCCTCACTCTCTCGTTCACCCCTGATATCATACCCTTGTATTTTCCAAAGTCCATCTCCCTCTTTCCCTTCAGCTTAGTTTCTGTTATAACCCTAGCACATCCAACCTTTTTTCCTCAAAATCATTAACCCCACTACCTCCCTCTTCAAATCCTCGTTTACCCCTCTCACGTTCATCCATCCCCCACCGCTAATATACCTCTCTCCTCCCCATCTTTCCCTT
>JABUQX010057137.1:10000-17500 GCA_015478945.1 Trachelipus rathkii | reverse complement strand
CTTTGAAATCTTATTATTAGCAGAAATCAAAATCCTAATATGTCTTTTCAAATTCCCACATTTCATTCATTGCAAATTTTTTGTCAAAGCAAGCACCTACCATTTCTACACGAGCATCTGAACATCTGACCCAGTGTCTGTAACTCCTTCTTTCTATCAAGCATGTGCATGACGTTATGTCTCATATTTCTTCTAAAATCAGACTCTTATTAAATACTAACACATTTAGTATAGATCGCCATACCGCTACACAATTTTCAAACTACATCCTAAATGTCCTTTCAAGAGAACTTCTGGAGTTCTCAACACTTTTTTCTGAGCGTCTAGAACAATTCTCCTTCGCTGATCTGAAAGGTTATAGGATACCCAATAGAGTAAAACTGGTGTATCACTTAATACTGAGGACCATGTGCCGATACATATGCCGACTCAGATAAGTGACTCTCATCATGATATTTTAAAACTAGACACGACAAAAAATGAGTGGACGCAAGGATACGCGAGTTTAAAAGAGCAGCGTATTGAGTTTGATACACACTCGAGTGAACCCCTACGGTGGACAGTTTCTGCCCCGTTATACGCCCCGGCATTGAACATGATTTGATCTCCGTATTCGGGAATAATATACAGATTTCGTCTAAGCTGATGCGATTTCTCTGAGCAAGATCCTGCTATATTGTGATTCTATCATCTTTCCATCCATATAAAATAATGATGGCATTCTCACTGCAGAAAACTATGATATAGGCGGACAAAAGATATGTGAAACCGCCACGTGAACAATCTGAGGTGTGCGCAAATGTGTCTTGTAGCAGATCCCTTCATCTTTAGTGACAGCCTTTACTCATTTGCCAACCTAGATAAAACTAATGGCACATTTTCTACCTCATGATTAGTAGTGGGATTGTATAATAAAGCAATATTATTGTCCTCCGCTATAATAAATCTACGTGGCAGCTTAAAATAAACCCGCATCGAAGTTATCCTAGGATGAATGGACCTGCCACTACATTCCCACTATATGTACATAGCGGTTCTATTGAGCCTGCACAAAATATTCCGTGATTATGGTGCCACTCCTCTAGAGTGTTATAGGCCCATACTTCTTTTGAGAGGAAGGGAGTGACGTGACCGTAAATGTCGAACGTCTATCTACACCTGTATTTTATAACACATATTTCCTGCATCAAAAATGGAAGAATTGTTGAGGATTGAAAGAAGTTGGGGACTTGTGGTGCCAAAACAAGATGGGGCTACAGTCTCACATCAGCCAACTCGGCGAACGCTTCAAAAATAACTGATAATCTTGTTTTTGGGAAGAATGTTTCCCGAACGTCTGGTCTCTCTGAGGGGTGAAGTAGGTGGCTACTCTAATGATGGATCATACCTTTGATTTGAGCATTTGCGAATTTCTATTTGTATAATTTTATTACTACTAAAAAGAAAAGGTTGTGTTTATAAAGTCCTATCAATAATGTATGCTCAAAATCATAGAGATCTAAAAACTCCTATTATATCTATCATAGGATTATTAAAAAAAATTATGAGAGCACTTTTTATGCTCCCTACCAGAGCTAAGTGAGCGAATTTGTTGAAGAAGTCATAATACATTCAATAGTCAATACCTACGCTTATATTGGTGGTGATAATCGTGAGGTCTGTCAAAATTTGACACTTCATGAGAAACATATGAGGCGGTTCGCATCCAGATCGTGCTCTATCAGCTGAAATTAGCTCGCGGGGCCATTTTGGTAAGTGAGGTAGCACGCTTTAGTTTTCGCAGGCAAACTTAAAGGATTAACCAATTATTCGGTAAGAATTCACTAACTCGACACGGTGCTGCTCGAAGTGCTTGGAACTAGAACAGTGCATCTCTATTGTATCGTCCTCATTACATTTTTAAAACTTCTTTGAAATCACCGCTGTGCGTGTTGCGTGTCGCCACTCGGTGTGTTTGACCGCACCCTGTGCTCTCTCAGATTGCTATGCGTTCGGTATGTACTATATGAGGTACTGCTAGTGAGTGTCCTCACGGTATATATATATTAAGTGTTAGTGATAGAACTTGTATATAAGATATCATTATTATATTAATATATTATAGAGATGTACTAAATATACACGTATAATATTTATATAGCTCAGTTATATATCCATATTATACGGTCGTCTGCCAGAATTTTTTTTCGGATGGGTGGGTGGGTTTTGAGATGGAGAGCACTGGTATTGCCGATTTTGTACGTGCTAGGTGGTGAGTTATATTATATATTAATATGTGAGCTATATATATAGGTACGTCAGGAATTCATCAGAAAATTCTATATATCCTTTTATAACCAATATATATGACTCATTTTTAACTATATTTGGTGTGTGGCTTATAATACTCAGCTAATGTTTTATCGCTATTATTTAATAATTTCCTATATATATATATATATAAAATTGTTTTACATTAATATATATATAGTAATTATATATATATATACTATATATACTATATCATCCTCTGCAACACTATATTAGGAAATATCATACCAACTATTCCTCTGTAAATATCGTACAATAAAGTACTTATTATAATTTAACTGATATTATATTAATTATATATCCTGTGATATATTGGGAGTAACTGCAACAAGATATACAATTAAAATATCAAAAAAGAATAAAAAATACAAATTATATATTATTATTATTATATATAGAATATGAAAACTATTATTATTGTTTTTTTTTTTAATTATAATAATATTTATCTATAAACAGAATCAGTGATTATACTAAATATAATATATATATATATATTGTATCATATTAGATAAAATATGATAATATATTAAGTGAATGGGTATGCTAAGCGCATGATAGTTTTTGATATAACCCGCAGCGATTGCTGGTTTGGTTATATTTTAGAACATGATAGAGAATATACCCTAAATTTTCAACAATCCGTTTTGGCTCTCTCGTATGTATATTGGTTACCAAGAAGTTTTAAATTTTGGTCAACAACACAACGCATGTGTTGTCACTTTGCAATAACAAAGGTTAATCATTGCTTTGTTTACTACTACTGCTGCTACTAATTATAAACATAATAATTATAATAATTATAATATTAAGTAAAAAATTCTATAATAATTATTATTATTATTATTATTTATTGATTATTATTTACTATTATATTAAGATAATTATTTAAATGGTAATAGTTTATCTATTATTTATTATATATTTTAATTATTAATTATAAATATATCATTATTGATTATTTATTATTCATTGATTAATTATTATTTAATATATATATTAATTATATTATGTTATAAAAGGCCCTTATATATAAGGTTAATTTCTAAGATTATACCAGTTGGTAAGTCATTTTAATGAGGATTTTCGCTATATTTAGGCGCCTCTGTGTTTAGCAGGGTGCAGGCCGAGAGACCCTATCCAGTACACAATGCACAAACCCATCCCGTTTCCCCATCCTCCGCGCTGTGGCATATCGGAAGAGAAATTTAATATCCGACTAACTCATTGTCTTCTTTTAATGTTATTACGTTTTATGGATTAAATTTGAAAAAATTTAGAATTCAATTAGTCCAGAAGAGATAGGGATTATGAGCGGCAATATAAAATACTTTTCTTGTAACTCTGTATCGCTCCCGCCGTTTGATCTGCATCCATTCTCTCTGTCTTGAATAAATTAAAACATTAATATATTCAAACACACCGCTGAAACTCTTTGTTTCATATTTGATTAAGATATTCCTCGTTTCTTCAAAATTAGTAAATACTATTACTGGTCGAACCAATTTGGTACAGCCATGCAATTATATCTTTTAGTCATAGCATCTTTCCATACTAATATTAAAGTTATAATTTTACTCCCTTTCCACCACATTGTAGGATCATCTTCGGAATCGATCCTTTTCTTTTTGACATTTTTGCTATTTCATCCAAAAACATTTCATTAAACTCTGATTTCTGTATTATCATAATCAAACTACGTCGCTCGAATGGTTAATGTTATTTCATTCCAATGATATCTAATGACAAGATTAGACTGTTTTATGAATCTGTGAGTTCATGCTTGGAAGAATTTTGCTCTTTATTTCGCTCAGTTTTAAATTTTTAAAGTGGGATGTACGTGTTGGATAGAATATTCTCCATATTCTGAAGAAAGTCCTTTCTCATTATGAGATATATTGGGATTATCTTCTAGACACTGAAATATAACAGATGGTCCTTCAAAAATCATTTTTAAGTGCTATCGGTGTTAAATAGCAAATTCCCCCATAATATTATAAATACGCATCGGATCTTGATACCATTGCTAATAATAGTATACTCAACCAATAAAGCGGAAATTTCTTTCCAAATTATAAAATCTTCGAGTTAACTCCGAATTTATTGGTTGTACAGTTGATTTAATTCCCTCTCAGCTCGAAATCTGAGGTCTGGTTAAGAGTTTTTAACGAATTGTTAATCACTTATTAATAAAGGATAATAATTGTGATATAGGACGAATGAAAAAAAGAAAGCTTAACTTTTTAGTAAGCTCTTCAAATATCTCCCAACAGGTTGGTGAAGGTTAATATCATAATTTTTTATAATCAAAACAAAAATCAGAAATAGTAAGTTGTTTATCTTAGAAGGAATTTGAGGAGTGAAGACAAACCGAATCCTCGTTTCATATAATAGAGGAGAGAGAGATAGAGAGAGAGAGAGATAGATCAGTGATAAGAGAAAAGAAAGAAAAAAAGAGAGTAAGAGAGAGGTATGAGAGAGAGATATGATGTAATAGTAGAGGATATAGAGAGTGAGTATATGGATATAAGAGTAGAAATAGGATAAGTGATAATAGAGAGTATAGATAAGATTATAAGTAACTATAGTAGTAGATAGATAGAGATATAATATTGATTCATAAAGACTAAGTGGTTTATTTGGAATATTTAATTCCTGAAAGGTTTCGAATATAACACCTCGCCTGTTTTTCGACGAGGGTAAGGTGTGCTATAAAAATGGCTTTTCACTTTCTTTATTTGAAGATTATATCTTAACGTTTCTTTCAAATGTATTTTTGTGCTATCTTATCATTAATAGTTTTAATATATCGCATCTAGCGAACCGAAACCAGCAAGAGAATCCACAGCACTAGAGCCATACAGAGATAACGCGTGAGGTAGACCCCACCGGGCGACGAGACGCGACGAGCACTGAGCATGCACTGAAATAGTTAATATAAAAAAACTATGCTTATCATTGGCCATTAATTTGCTCCTACTCTTCTTCTTAGAAGATTTTTTATTTTGGAACTCGTTTTGGTTTCATTTTCTGACCATTATTAGATTTAAATTGAGTTTTTATTTTTCAAGATCTTAAACAAACTCCCTGAAATATAGGTTTATTAGATGTCATAACTTTTTGAACATTTTTAGTATCAGTTATCATTTTACAACGGATGCAGAAATTTTTAATTTATTATAAATGAAAAAATATGCTATATGTATAATTTTTATATATAAAATTTTTTGTTTGAATTTATTTATATTTTAAATTTTTAATACTCCTTTTTTGGTAGGGGACAGATATTTCCCTACTCAAATTTCTTATTTTTAAACTATATAAATTAATATTTTTAATGTTATAATTTAATTTACTTTATTATTTTTACTTTCCAACATCTCACACAAACAATTATAAGGGAAGAATTATGAAATGTTATAATTTTTCAAACATTTTCAGTATTTGTTATCATTCTACATTATAAGCAATAATGATTGATTTATTTAAAGGAAAAATATTAATACACCTGATCCATTTTATTTTCAACAATTTGTATTATTATAAGGCGGTCAGATGATATTAAAGCATATGAACAAGTGTGTTTTGGGATATTCTCTTTAAAACTGCATTGATTTTAATACTTGTAACAAAGTTTTTGAACTTTTCAGATTGACGAAAACATCAAATATTGATTAAAGGTAAAACTTTCGAAATTCAAATAATAATTAAATAGGACAGTTTTCTTTATCCGAAACATTTACAGTTATCGCAAAGTATTTTATAAGCAGTTGTATTTTTATCCTCCTTAAAATCTAGTCGTAGATCTCTTTCTGGATAATACCATTATTTATTTCAGGACAAGCATTAAGTATATTACAGGGATTTAAAATAGATCATTTTTTCCTATTTAAACCTAATTTAATATATCTTGGTTTCTCTGGTTCAATGGAAACATATAATCTCCACTCAAACTTTTTTGGCCATCATTTAAAGCGGTAGATTCACATCTTATATTCAAGAAACTAAATTTTAATTTTTTTTAATACCATTACTTAATTTTATCATATATTCAGAGGAGGGTCTTACATGAGGCATTCGCCACATTATTTTTGTCAAAATAATTTTACCATTTTAACTTTACAAATACAATCACTATACTCATCCAATGATTTTAAAATAGCATCATTATCACCATTTTTTTATTTAAATGTTAGCTGATGTTTTATTCCATAAATCAGTTCATTATAATTTTCAAAAAATCCAAAAATATGACTCAAACTAATGGAGAAACACTGAAATTTTCTAAAGATTTTTTAAATAGATAATATGCCTCTCTTCAAATCCTGAATTTATTTTTATACAACATAAAATTTATTCCCTATGAAAAATTGATTCAATAGTTGTTGCTTGTCTTGGATATGAATATCCTTCGATATTTTCCTTCCCAAGTTTATAGCCCATCCATCCCGGAGGTTGTCCCCAACTGAAATAAAAGAGGAAGAAATGCCCGGAGTGCATAAGAGAATGGAAGAATGTAGAAGGAGGAATGAAGGAAAAAGAATGAGGAAGGATGGATGAAGAATGAGGAGTATAAGTTGGTACCGGCGCCGGTGCGGTGCCGAGTTATTAATAGTTGTGTCCTTATATATGTTTATATATGTTCTTCTACAAAAGGAAACTTCCTTTGTAAGTTTGAACACGAAATTTCAGATATTCCTTCAAAAGCTCAATTAGTCCAAACTAGAGTTGGCCGAAGCACCAGGTGCAGTGCTGTGTTGTACGGTGCGTGGTGCGCTCATTTTGGAGTGGTGTGGTGCGCCACACAAATCCAGGGTACAGGTTGCGGTGCATTTTTAAAATATAGAGGTGGCGGTGTTGGTGCGTGCGGTTTTGGGTGTGGTGGGTGCGGTGCGGTGCGGTGCGGTGGCGTTGTGCGGTGCACAGGGTACGGTGCGGTGCGGTGCGGTGCGGTGCGGTTCGGTGCGTTGCGGTGCAGTGCGGTGCAGTGCGGTGCGGTGCGGTGCGGTTCGATGCGTTGCGGTGCAGTACGGTGCGTGGTGCGCTCATTATGGTGTGGTATAGTGCGCCACACAAATCCAGTGGACCGGTGCGGTGCAATTTTTAAAATATAGAGGTGGGGTGTGCTGCGGTGCGGTGCGGTGCGCATTGAAACATAGAAGTGCTGTGCGGTGAGACAAAAATGGTTTT
>JABUQX010057136.1:22500-29466 GCA_015478945.1 Trachelipus rathkii | reverse complement strand
GGAAAACACTCGAGTGTTATTAGCCCTTTCTGCGTCTCCTTCTGTGGTCCATCAGCACTGCACCTACGCACCGAACGTACGCACAGCTCCTCCTTCGATATGAAGAATAGAGCTATTGCCTTCAAACTTGGTATATGATTATTGTGTGTAAATGACCCTGGCGAGTTTGGTGACCGTAGGTCACTCCTAAGGGGGTGCTGCCCCCTAGCGCCAAGGTCAAATTCGTCCTGAAAACCATGTTAGGCTTAACGTATCGGAGTGAAATTTAGGGTTGTTATATGGTGACGTAAGCTCATCGTAGACGAGATACGTACCCTGCGTCCCCCCGTAAGCGGGACCCCACCCCCTTAAAAAATTAAAATGATCGTAGAAGATTGAAACTTGAGACAGGATAGAGGAGTCGGAATTGGCGACGGGGTTGGAGTTTGATTCGGGTTCGGAAGTCCAGCCCCCCCTGAATGGTCTCAGTTTGATTAAAGAGAAGAAGAAATGCATGGAATGCCAAAAACAGAGGAAGAAGAAGAAGAAGAAGAAAGGAAGAGGAGAGGAAAGGAGGAAGAAAAAGATGAGGAAGAGGAGAGGAGAAGGATTCAGACCCAGAGTCGGAGTCAAGTACCGGCACCGTGCTGGAGCCGGTGCGTCTGTGTAATAAACAGTCTATATACATACAATGGGGTCCTATAAGGGTATCGAACCCTAGATCTCGAATATAGGCGTTATAAGTCCGTAATGGGATGCTAGGACCCATGAGGGGGGTCCGACTTAAAAAGAAGCCACAGAGTGGCAAAACAAAGGACGAAGACGGAAGAAAGAAGAATGAAAGATGAATAAAGAAGGAAAGAATGAAGAAGGAGTCCGACTCAGAGGAGTAGGAGTTGACAGCTGCACCGGTGCAGGCTCCGGTGCGATGCCGGTGTATTAAATCTATTTGTGTAATGATACATATTATTGTGTCTTACATATGATTAGGTCTGTAGATTTCGAATATAATGGTTTCGAAATTCATAAAATAAAAAAAAAATTAAATAAAATAAATAAAATAATAAAATTGAAATTAAAATTATAAACTTACAAATTTACGTTTTTACATTACCCTAAAAGCAGTAAATCATAAATCAAACCACCCATCCAGCCACCATCCTGCCCCCCCTCCTGTCCATCTGGAAAACTATTGATCTATTGGGCAAGTCCACATTATCGAGTATCATTTTTGGATAAACATAAATAAATCAAGTCTTTATACAAAGATCAACCAATATATCGGATCTGATATCTTATATAGTTTTCACATTAATGAGCTTACTTAGCATCATCGAACTATGAATATAACCCACAACGACAAACCTAACATATCTTAAACAGGTAATAAACGTAACATTACAAATTTCCACACTTAAACCAGAAAGCAAACTAAGCATGTATCAAAACGTAACCCTAATCTTACTTTTTTCAAGCATAACTCTAACAATTAACTTTAAATCTTACACTAACACTGTAACATTTAACTAAAATTTATCACAACATTGGTTAATTTACATACAGAGCAGCGAAAAGTATGCTAAACGTAACAAAGTGTCCACTATCAATAAAGCTAACATATCGTTACATGAACTAGGAAAATAATGTCAAAGACAAACCTATAACACCTTAAACACGAATAAACTTTTAACATTTAACAAATGTCCACACTTAACCCAGTTAAAGGCAACTAACTATGGTATGCAAAACGTAACCAAATCTTACTTTTTCAAGCATAACTCTAACATATTAACGTTAATCTTACGACTAACACAGTAACATTTTAATAAATTTATCACAACATTGTTAAATTATACTGATCAACGAATATATCTCTAGCGTAATAAAGTTTCCACATCAATAAAACTTACATAGCTAACAGGAACTAAGAAAATAATGTACAAAGACAAACCTAACACAAACTTTACATCGAATTAACGTTAACATTAACAAGTTCCACTGAGTTCTTTATATAGTAATCAGCGAATATATGCTAACATGAACAATGTTTCACATTAATAAAGCTAACATAGCTCATATGAACTAGGAAAATAATGTACAACACAAACACTAACACAATCTTACGCCCAATAAAATGTTAACATTATACAAAAGTTCCACACTTAACACCAGCAAAGTAACTAACTTTACATATCAAAACGTAACCTGTCATACTTTTTCCAGCATATCTCTAACATATTAACTTTAATCTTTCATTCACACAGTAACATTTATCAAAAATCTATCATAACCATACTAACCATTCATAATACTAATATAAAGACGAATAAAGAAAGTTTTTTAGCTTATCTCTTTTTGACTCCGCCCCCCTCAGAAATACCAACTCTAAACTATGACAAAAAGATTTTAGCTTTAACCATTATGCATAAAGTGATGCAATACTTATTATATTTGACCCTCAGCGGAATACATGCAATTAGCAGTCGCCATTCCTGTTACGATTAATATAAATGACCACATCTTGGAAATGAATCGAAGCTCCTGTGAAGGATCATCAACAACAGGTAGAGATGGGGGAGATGTCATCGAACAGGTACAGCGAAAAAATGCCTTTACTACGGAAAATCCGTAAGCCGTAAACAACTTATATGTATGAGATTCTTCTTTTCAATCAATCAGAAGAAAAAACAAGAATACAACGTCGAACAACCGCATTATCAGGTTAAAAGGGTAATAATTCTCGGTTAACACAACAACAGCTAAAAACAACAACAACAAACAACAACAACAACAACAACAAACAACAAACAACAACAACAACAACAACAACAACAAACAACACAACAACAACAACAAACAACAACAACAACAACAACAACAACAACAACAGTACAAAAATAAGTTTCTAAATTACCAACCAACGAAATATCTAACGTAACATGTTTTCACTTAATAAAGCTACATAGCATACAGAACTAAGAGATATAATTACAATAACAAATCTAAACACAGCTCAAAACCGAAATAAACAAACTACATTAACAAAGTCCATACTTAACAGTAGTAAGTACCAGCACTCGATCAAAACGTAACCTATCACACTTTTTGCAAGCATATCTCTAACATATCAATGTTATTTTTACATAAACAGAATTACGTAGCATTTAGAGTATCATTTCGGATAAACATGGCACAAAATGAGTTCTTTATATACTAACATCGAATATATGCTAACATAACAAGTTTTCACATCAATAAAGCTAACTTAGCATCATATGAACTAAGAAATAATGTACAACGACAAACTAACACAACTTAAGCATGAATAAAGTGTTTTAACATTAACAAAGTCCACACTTAAACACTGTTAAAGTAACTAATCATGCATACAAACGTAACCATTCATACTTTTCCAAGAACATATCTCTAAACATATAACGTTAAATTTTACATTGACACAGTAATATTTCACAAGGATTTATCATAATCTTGTTCAATTATCATACAGACCAACGAATAACCGTAAACATAACAAAGTTTTTATCCCAATATAAACAAAAATAAGTTTCTTTATATACTAACCATTGAATATATGCTAAAGTAACAACGTTTTACATTAATAAAGCAAACATAACATAACCTGAACTAAAATATAATGTACAAAGCAAACCTAACATAACCTCGCGTAAATAATCAAGCTAACATCTGAAAATTCCCTACTTTATCAAAGTAAAAGTAGCTAATAATATACAATACTCATAAAAATGAGGAATGTTCCACCTTTCTCGCATATCAGCACCAGTTAAAGCAGTATCATCTAACAAATCCCTTAACAAAGTCACCAATCTATCAAAGATACAAGACATATGAACTATGAATTAACACCATCTTCATCAAAGTGTCAATCGTTTTGAGTATAACAATCAATTGACCTATGAATAAACATAGACATTAGCACAAAAATTCTAGGGCAAACCTAACATACCCAACAAAAACTTAACCTAGGCTCACATTTCAATCACATCAGTCAGTTAAAACAGTAATATCTTACAAAACTCATCATTTCTCTAATAAATCATGTTAATTTCACATTGTCATATTAATATTTAACATAAGTACCTAACTAACGAATAAACAGTTTTCATTAATCAAGAGTATCTAAAGCAAAAAATCATAACCTTCCGAGAGAAAACCCAGGGGATGCGCCCTTGTAACACCTAACGCTTCCATGAGGAACATAAAATATTTTTATCCTTACCCTATTTTAACCCCACCCCCCTTTCAGAAAATATACCAATTTTTAAAAACTGAAGTTGGCAACAGCGATCATTACAGAGGCGATTGATACCCTGTAAGCAAAAAAAACACTTAAGCACTTACTGGAGATCACCCAGAGATATGCATGAAAGACCCAATCTCGGGTACCCTGAAGTTTGGTGTAAAGCGGTAAGGGCGCAGCCCTTTGGGCTGTGCCTTATGTAACCGCTTACACCCCTTCAGGGTACCCCGAGATGGTCTTCATGCATCTCTCTGGGGTGATCTCCAAGTAGTGCTTACAGTGCTTACAGGGCTATCAAATCGCCTCTGTATGATGGCTGTCCAATCTATCGTTTGAATTGATATTTTCTGAAAGGGGTGGGTTCTAATATATTAGTGTAGATAAAAATATTTGCATGTTACCCTCCTGAAAGCGTTAGGTTACAAGGCGGCATCCTCCCCTTGTTTCTCTCAGAAGTTAGTGTTGCTTAGATACTCTTATTAATGAAAACGTTTATTCGGAAGTTAGGTTACGTTATTTAAATATACTATGACAATGTGAATAATAACACTGATTTAGAAAATGAGAGTTTTGTAAGATTATTACTGTTTAACTGACGATGATGTGTTAGAAATGTGAAGCCAGTTAAGTGTGTGAAGGTAATGTTAGGTTGCCCTAGTAATTTTGCTAATTCTAGTTTATTCATTAGCAATTGATGTGTAACTCAAAACGATTACACTTTGATGCAAGATGTTTAAATGCATAGTACTAGCTGTCCGTACCTTAGTCATTCAATATCGTTTTGCCGCCGCCAGATGATGCGCTTTTACCTGTGATGCTAAGGATGCGAGCAATGGCACAAATCGACATTGCATGATCCATCACCAAATTACCTTTGATTAAGTAGGGAATTTCAGGATTAGCTGATATTCATACGCGAGGTATGTTAGTTTTGCATTTGTACATTTATTCTTTATTCAGTATTATGTTAGCTTTATTAATGTTAAAAACTTTGTTACATTATCAATTGTTAGTAATATAAAGAACATTTTTGTGTTATATGGATAAAAACTTTGTTATGTGTACAGTTATTCGTTGGTCTGTATGATAATTGATCAAGATTATAATAAATCCTTGTGAAGAATTACGTTGGCAATGTTAAAATACCATAAGATTTAGAGAATTATGCTTTGAAAAGTAGAATAGGTTACGTTTTGTATGCCATGTTAGTTTACTACAGTGTTAAAGGGAACTTTGTTAATGTTAACACTTTATTCGTGCTTAAGTTGTGTTAGTGTCGTTGTACATTATTTTCTAGTTCATATGATGCGATGTTAGCTTTACTAATATGAAAACCTTGTTATGTTACTTATATGTTAGGGTTATTATATAATTCAACTCATTTTGCTATGTTTATCCGAAGGATAAGAAAATGTTAAACAAAATCTGTGGTAATTTAAAAAAAACATTGCTTTGTGATAATATGCTGAAAAGTGTGGAATAGGTACGTTTTGTACATGTCTAGTACTATACTGTTAATATGAACTTTTTATTATTGTTTTCTAGCGTAAGATGTGTTAGATTTTGTTATGTACATTATATTCTTATTCTGTAATGCTATGAGCTTTATTAATGTAAAACAATGTTACGTTAGCATATATTCGTTGTTGTATATAAAAACTTGATATTTAATATGTTTTTGATGTAAACTGTTTGTTGTGTTGTTTTGTTGTTTTTGTTGTGTGTTGTGTGTTGTTGTGCTGTTGTTTTGTCTAACGAAAATATATACCCTTTTGAACTCATATGGTTCTTCGTACTTGGATTCTGTTTACTTTTTCTGATTGATGAAACAAAGAATCTCATTTACCTATAAGGGTTTTACGCCTTACGATTTCCTTCAGTAGGACATTTTTTCCTGTTACTCATACGATGACATCTCCCACATCTCTACACCTGGTTGATATCTTCACAAGGACTTCGTATTCCCAACGATTGCTTTATATTTAATCGTCAACCTGATGCACTGTACATTGCATGTATTTCCGCCTAGGGTCAAAATATTTAATAAGATTGGCATCACTTATCCAAATGGTTAAAGCATAAAATCATTTTCATGTTAGATTGTTTATTTTCTTAAAGGGGGCGAGTCAAAAAGATATAAGCTAAAAAACTTTACTTTATTCGTCCTTACTCATTAGGTATTATGATGGTAGTATGTTATGAACATTTTTGATAAATTACTGTGTCAAAAGATTAACGATAATATGTAGAGTATGTTGAATAAATATGAACAGCTTACGTTTGTATGTAAAGTAGTTTAGCTTACTGGTGTAAGTGTGAACTTGTTAATGTAACAGTTTATTAGGCTAGAGATGGTGATTCAGGTTTTCGGTGTACATTATTTCAGTCATATGAGCTATGTTAGCTTATTAATGTTGAAAACATTTTGTGAAAGGGGTAATTTGCTTAATGGGGTAGTTAAATTGGTTAACGTTTATTCGTATGTAATTGTGTTAGTTGTTCTTTGTACATTATTCTAGTTCATGTAGCGCTATGTTAGTTATGAAGTGGAAACTTTATTACTTAGAGTATATTCCGTTACAATAATAACCAATTGTGATAAATTTTAGTTAAAGTTACGTGTGTTAGTGGAAAGATTAACCGTAATATGTTAGAGTTATCTTGAAAAAAAATAGTACGTTGGCATACATTTAGTTGTTTACTGTTTA
>JABUQX010057136.1:15000-17500 GCA_015478945.1 Trachelipus rathkii | reverse complement strand
ACAATATATAAATATAATATAATATATATAAAGAAATATATATAATATATATATATATAGACTTTACATGCGGCATTCTAATCTGAACCAACTACTTAACTGTCGAACACAGACGAGCGTTTCAGAAGACTGTATTTGCCTGTCATTCTTCACGCCGTTGTCAGAGAACGACGGCTATTTGCCTTTAGGATGAACAACCGTATCCTTTCGACAACAGACGCATTTCGCGTATACAGTTGAAGAACTTGCTTTCCATTATAAAAGTAAGCTTTATTGAAAAAACCTCTTTAATCTAATCCTTTTAATATAATAACAACTAATGCACATAATTTAAAATATAAATCTTAAATATGCTTCTAGGACTGTCCCATGGGAGCGTTACACGAACAGCAGAATGCAACTACGGAGGAAAAGCACAGATCAAAGAGACAGAAGAACCAGCGGCTCTTTGCCGGAAGTTTTACTGTCCGGGTTTGAATGGAAGAAAATTATAGTTTCGATCCAGTCTGGTAAATAATGCTTTAAATTTATAACATATATGTATATATATATATTATATATAATATATTTTTTATATATATATATATATATATATATATATTAACTTTATATATTATTATATATATATATATATATATATATACAATTAAATATGTATATATATACTCTTATTTATCTATATATATATATGCTATATCTATATGCTCTCTCTCTTATATACTCTATCTTTACTATATATATATATATATATATACTCTATATAATGTGTGTGTGTTTTGTGTGTTTGTGTGTGTATGTGTGTGTGTGTGTGTGTGTGTGTGTGTGTGTGTGTGTGTGTGTGTGTGTGTGTTATCCGACAAGATAAATACTCGAATTTTCTTATTCTAACAAGGTATTATCGTTATAACAGTTTAAAAGAAAACGATTTTTACCGTTGGAGTTTAAACTACATGTATACAAGGAATCAAAGGATATTTATAATTAATTTTTTTTTACATGTAAAATATAACTTTTAGGCTTACAGGAAGAAATTCTAGACATAATATTCTAGTCCTTAAATTTAAACATGATAATACTGGGCAACATTTTCTGTTGTCTATGATCTAATAGTTTTTGTTGTGCTGAATTCAAAAATCATATTGGTTTTTGTTTGTCACGACGTTTTTGCACTATTCACATGTAAACATGGAAAAAAAAATTGCAAAAAAAAAATGATTTTCCCCAAAAACAAAGACAAAACGGTTGGGTTTACAAAATGGTAATTTAAATAAAATATATTTATCTTGCCCCAAAAAATATGCTGTAAAAATTTCATATTGATTGGACAAATAATAAAAAAGATATAACGGTTTATCAAATATGAAATGGTAAAAAAAAAATTCGATTTTTTTTAGTTTTCATATGAATAAATTGCAAAGTTGGACCTTATAGACAAACACCAATATAATTTCTAGATTCAGTCAAAAAAAATACATAAGAAAAGTTTTATATACAAGTCAATAAAAATTTTGTCCCAAGTATAATAATAATAATAATAATAATAATAATAATAATAATAATAATAATAATAATAATGATAATAATAATAATAATACTAGGGAACAAATTTTTGCTGACTTGTATATAAGACTTTTTTCTTATGCATTTTTTTTAGCAGAATCCAAAAATTATATTGGTATTTGTCTATAAGGTTCAATTTTGCCGCCATTCACTTGAAAGCTAAAAAAAAAAAAAAAAAAAAAGTAAAAAAAAAAAATTCTTTCTAACCTCTTATTATCTTTTTATTATTTGTGAAATAATAATAATTATTTGTTTATTAAATGTGAAATTTTCACAGCATATTTTTTTGGGGGCATATTTTATTTAGATTATCTTTTTGTATATCCATCCGATGTGACTTTGTTCATGGAAAAAATCATTTTTTAAACAAATTTTTTTCATGTTTACATGTGAATAGTATCAAATATAGACATTACAGAAAAAAACAATACAATTTTTGAATTCAGCGCAAGAAAATACATAAGAAACAAGTCTTACATACAAGTCCTAAAAAAAACTGTTCCCCAGTGTAATTAATAAGCAGCAATAAAAATAAATAAATAAATGAATAAAAATTCTTTACCATTTTGTTATATCATCGATAGTTTATCAAGTATTTATTTGCTCCTGTGAAGCAAGTTTAAGAAATAGATTTTATGTTCATTATTTTAAGATAAAAATCGATCCTCAAATTATGAGAAAAAAAAAGAACAAGGAAATTAATTTAATATGTATTAGAACACATATATAAAAAACCTATACACAAGAAATGAAGGTGAATAGGTAAATTCTATATTCGTTAAATATATATAATAATATATAAAATATATATATATATATATATATATATATATATATATATATATATATATATATATATATATATATATATATATATATATATATATATATAACATATATATAAATTATTTTAATATTTATTTTTATATTTATATATTTA
>JABUQX010057136.1:0-12500 GCA_015478945.1 Trachelipus rathkii | reverse complement strand
GACATTCTCCATGAACTCTGTAATCTGGAAACCATTCGGTTGAGCAAGTTTAAACTTGTATTTCAATAGCGACCGAGCCGGGACTTTGGAATATGTTCCGCAGCCTATTTTCAAAGTTGCACGCAGAAGATGTTTTGTGCAGTCTGCCTTTATTATTGCTTTAAATTGTTTATTAATTACAAGTTTTAAACATTTTATATAGTGTACACAAGGGTAGGTAGAATATATATATATATATATATATATATATATATATATATATATATACCGTATATATATATATATATATATATATATATACATATATATATATATATATATATCTCTCTTCTATATATATATATATATATATATATATACAACATATTCCTTCTTATATATATATATATATATATATATATATATATATATATATATATATATATATATATATATATATATATATATATATATATATATATATATATATATATATAGTGTCTTTTTTATTATATATTTTTTTAATATACCCAAGAACTTATTCTCAACGTATGTTTGTAGGTTTTTTGGGTCCCAGTCATATCCCAGGTTGTATCTCAAATTCTCAATTATATACAAGTTGGGATCCAAATCCAAATCTCAGTCCAAGCCTGGACTTGTTGTGTTGTTGATGCAAATAAATTTAGTTTCGTGGTGTTTCATCAATCCACAAAACGACACACTGTGTAGGCCATCGGCTTAATTTGGTCATTATGACCTAAATATTATTCCGGAAATTCGGAATACTATTGCCACAATAAAAGACACAATAAACTTTTAGGACTCCACCTAAGGAAGAAATACATTCCCTACTTGCTAAACTTTGTGAAACCGTTGGACTTAAAAATATCATAGTATACTATTTTTATACAAATATGATAAAAAAATCGTTGAAAGTTGTTTACTCAAGGAAAACTAGAAACGAAGCTTTTCAATTATACTGTTCGGCAATAAGACCCATTTTCATTATTTCCTCTTCCGTAATAGCCAAATATTCTGCTTTAGTTGAATCCGTGGCTAACATTATTCAAACAAAAAATATTGACCTTATGCAGTGCTCTGATCATGTCCAAAGAATTTTGAAAGTTGTCAAAGACCACCACAAAAATGCTGATCAAATAATTGCTAATCTCTACTCTTATCCGCCAATGTTATTGCCGCTGAGTTCTTAGTAGAACTTGCACCACCTTGAAAGGTACAATCCCAACAACATAGATCAAATCATCCTGCTGAAACCTCTGCTGTATATTGAAAGCGTTCTGTACTTGTGTCTTATCTTGACTCACTTTCATCCCCTTTAGAAACTAGATTTTCAGAAAACAGCTTGCCAGCTTATCTTTTCATTTGTCTTTTCTTATACTAGATTGCTTCCGTAGGCAGTTTCACGTGAGAAAGTAAAAATGTTTTTAAGTTTTATGAACTTGACATCCACAAAATTCATACCAAAACGGCTCTGTAATTATACTTACCTTGCAGGCTACTGGACATAAAAAATGGATAAAACAAAGTTAAGAAAGACTTTGAAGCTGACTGAAGTCACCTAGAAGCCAACCCATTTTTTCTCAAATCAAGCCCTGTCTATTAATTGCACTTGCGCTACCGTGGCTGCAGCATAATTACATCTGAAGATGCTTTCGGCATCACACGAAGAGTAAAAAGCGTGAGCTAAATACAATGAAGGCGAGCAATGGACGTAATATGATGGTATTATAGAAAATTGGTAAAGTGAAAAAAAATGAAATTGGAAACAAATGCTAATTGCTAAATTCGATGAAAATAGAAGGCGTCTAATGCTAATTTGAATTTAAACGCTGGTTACAGCTCAGAGACTCATTTACTCACCAACCCCATAAATATTGCTTTACTTTTCTCAAATGTAATTTTTATATACACTTACTTTACTTGTAACTTTAATTACAACTGTTACAAACTTATATACATTTATTGAAACCGAAATAACTTTTTATTCTATGATATTTTGCTAACCTTTAAAAGAAAGATCTGTAGTAACCAACTCACACCGTCTAGTGATCAGTGTGAGCAAGGACATAAATCACTCAACCTGGCCAGCCCTAAGTCAAATCCTGCGTACTCACACACACACAATATATATATTATATATATATATATATATATATATATATATATGTTATATCTATATATATATATATATATACTATATATATATATATATATATATATATATATATATATATATATATATACTATGCTACTCTCTTTCATATGTCATTTCTTTGCCACCGAGGATTCTTTCTGCCCCATGAAGGAGATTCTGATGTAGACATTACAGGACGTACTTGTGAAGATTTATTTTCAAGAATTCCAAAATTATTTGACGTTGATGCTGCCCTTGAAAAATTCCCGACTTTAAGGGAACAAAGTTTAAATACAGTTCTTCTTCAGGAGATGTGTCGATACAACACGCTCATCTCTACGATTACTTCAAGTCTCCAATCTGTCCTTAGAGCTTTAGCAGGTACTGTGTAATAAGTTATAAATTGTTATTAAATTGACAATCATTTGGTAAGAATTTTATTTTGAAAATTATTGTAGGTAAACTACCTGATAGTGCAATAACTGACATAGGTACTATGCATAAAAGCTTGATATAAAATAACTTAATTTGACTGAAAATTAATAAAGAAAAATGAACACACTTCTGTATTTTAATTGTATGAATATTTTAAATTGAAATCCCAATGTATTTATCAAAGTCACGTGCTCATCATAATTTGTGTATAGTAAAATATTTGATTTGTGTTCGAACATATTGGATTAATACCTGTTTTAAAGAGGAATGAATCAAATCACGATGAATCCAACAAAATTAAGGAATTGGAAATTATTGGCAAAAAGTTTATAGATTTACAGTGGTATAATAAGACAAAAGGTCAAAGACAAAGAAATGTTATTCAAGTTAATAAACAAATAACATAATATAATATTATAACAACAATATAATATAACAATATTATGTTATTTTTTATTATAACATCTGTGGTTGAGTGGTAAAAGGCTCAATGTACAAAACCCCTCATTTTTCAGGAGAAAAAAAAATTATTACATTCATCACAATGTTCTGATGATATATATATTTTTTAAAATCGGTATATCATCATTATTATAGTTACGATAACATTGGTCTTTCTACCACTGAAAGTTAATAATTTTTCCATTAGAATTTCTGTCAAAAAATTTAACAATCTCTCTTTCTTTTAAAGTTCTTTTATTTACTCACTATTCAGCTACTAAGATTTAAAAATCTTTTGAATTAAAAATCAATTAAATATAATTTTATTACTTTGCTATTTTAGCTCTGGATGTTGTAGGGATAATAGTTCTAAAACAAAATGTGGAAGCATACATACATGCGAATGCGCACTTCAAACTAACTAACCAACTCTCTCTCTCTCTCTCTCTCTCTCTCTCTCTCTCTCTCTCTCTCTCTCTCTCTCTCTCTATATATATATATATATATATATATAACCTATATATTAAATATATATATATATATATATATATATATATATATATATATATATATATATATATATATATATATATATATATATATATATATATATATATATATATATATATATATATATATATATATATATATATATATATATATATATATATATATATATATATATATATATAAATATATAAAACTTATAAGTATGAATATTATATGTATGAATAGAGATGAATGTGTGTTTACTAATAATAATATAATATGTATGCTATAATATATTTATATATATATATATAATAATAATATATATATATATATATATATATATAATAAAAATGAATAGTGTATGCTAGCTGGGTGTAGGTAACACTTGGAGTGGGAGGCAAATAACATTAAAAAAGTTTGTGAGGCTATACTTATAGATTGAAGTCAAACATTCCTTGATCTTATGAAATTAAAGGCTTTTGGAGCTTTTAAATGAATTTTGTCAGACATTTTGAAAATTGGATGCAATTTTATAAGGTATTCCACGAGACTGTTAAATGAAAATCGGAAAGAATTTTGGGTTGAAATCTGTAGGGAGCTCAGTCACCAAGTCATAAAATAACTCCAATTACTTATTGGTGTTACGAACAAAGATGGACTGACAAGTTACAACCAACACTTTGCTCTCCAATATTCATTCTCATTATATATATATATATATATATATATATATATATATATATATATATATATATATATATATATATATATATATATATATATATATATATATATATATATATATATATATATATATATATATATATATATATATATACAGGCACAGAAAGTCTGACTGAAAAAACAGAAGAGGTTCTTATAAGTATAAGAACAGGCCGAGTTCCTTCTCTTTGGAAATCTAAGTCTTATCCAACTCTAAAAAGTCTTGGATCTTATATCATCGATTTATGCGATAGGCTCGAATATTTCCAGGTAAGACATTATTATTTAAAAATGTTAAACTTAATTCTTTCTAATGTTTCAGAACTCTTTCTCAATCTAATTTAAAAAATTATTTGACTAATTAAAATTGGCATTATGAAAGTTTAAATAATGCGGAAGGAATAACAACAGTTAACATGTAGTTGCAGTTCTTTACTTAACTATTGTGAAATAAATTTTCATATTTTTTGTTTAATTATTATTATTATTATTATTATTATTATTATTATTATTATTATTATTATTATTATTGTTATTGTTATTGTTATTGTTATTGTTATTGTTATTATTATTATTATTATTATTATTATTATTATTATTATTATTATTATTATTATTATTATTATTATTATTATCAAATTATAATAATTAGAATAATTAGAATAATTAGAATTATTATAATTATTATATAAATTATAATAATTATAATTATAATAATTATAATTATAATTATAATAATTATAATTATAATAATTATAATAATTATAATTATAATTATAATAATTATAATTATAATAATAATAATTATTATAATTATAATAATTATAATTATAATAATAATAATTATTATTATTATTAGTATTATTATTATTAGTATTATAATTAATTATTTTTAATAATAATAATAGTTAAACGGAGGTAGAGTTCTTGACTATAAAATCAGGAAGAAATGCTAATATCAGTGACGAATTATGTATCATTAACAAATAAATTTTAAGCTTTGTACGCCTCAACTAAATATTTATGCTAGATTAAAAATACTCTTTTAATTTATAGATAATAATTTATTTATTATAATATAAATATAATGCTTATTCTGACATCATACACTAAAATACCTCTTGAAGTTTATTGATAAATATATATATATATATATATATATATATATATATATTTTGCAACTATATTTTTCTATATTTTTACCTATATATATCTTCAACAATTTCCTAAACAAACTTATACTGCTGCTATATACTCTTCTTATATATATATATATATATATAAATATATATATTATTCAAAACGGGTGATAATTAAAAAAAAAAAAAATTCAAATTACCCTAATTTAAAAATAATATGTCAAAACCTGCCATTACATTTGTTTTACTCAACTCCTTAATATTAGTTTAAAATTTATTAAAATATTAACCAATGAAATATTTCAAATCAAAAGGTTTATATTTTAAAGAAAAGTAACCAACCTCCAAAAAAAAGAAATAACAGAAAACCCCAGACGTAAACGCCCTTACCTTCTAAAAACTCAATTTTACCTTATAATCTTCAAGGATTTCAATATACTGTATATATATATATATATATATATATATATATATATATATATTTTTAAAAAAATTTATAAAAATATACTCTTATATGCTATATAACAACTAATATATATATATATATATTAATCGCGGCGTCCGCGATAGGCTAGCCGGCGGACTTAGCCGTTAGACCACCTTCCCCAGGACCTTTCTCCACGGAAAGTTCCACTGATAGGACGAGGGTCCTTACTGGGAGTTGAAGATTGCTTAACAATATATATATATATATATTAACTTAACTTAATATTATATATATATATATATATATATATATATATATATATATATATATATATATATATATATATATATATATATTGTGGATTTTGTGAAGAAATGGTACGAAAATGGGATTCCAAGCGTGTTTTGGATAAGCGGCTTTTTCTTCACTCAATCATTCCTGACGGCGGTGCTGCAGAATCACGCGAGGAAGCACGGCATCTCGATAGATCAACTCTGGTTTGATTTTTTGGTAAGGTCTTTCACGGAAAAAAATTTGTTTCTATAAGAGATATTTCTTTTGTTCTCTGTCCTTTCAAAAGGTATTTATTTATTTATTTTTTGTGACTGTTCATTTGTAGTTTCCTAGGATATATATATATATATATATATATATATATATATATATAAATCTGATATATATATATATAAATATATATATATATAAAATATATTTGTTTATATATATAACAACCTTCCAACCAACCTTTATATATATATGCTATATTTGCTATATATCCAAATATATATATATATATATATACGAAATCGATGATGATTCAAGTTTGTAAATAATTTCTTAATACCACCTTCTTTTTAATATACCAACGTAGATTGTTCAAGATGTCACAGACTGTAGTGAACCTCCATCGGATGGAGTCTATGTCAAAGGGATATATTTAGAAGGGGCGAAATGGAATAAAGAGGAGCAGTGCCTGGAAGAAGCTCCAGCAATGAAGCTCACTGACACTATGCCTCCGGTGAGTTAGAACATATTCTTTTATCATTGCAGAAATCTTCTGTGTTAATTAGTTTCATTTTTTATTTACAAATGATAAATAAAATTTTATAACGTAAATTAATGTAGATTTCTTAACATTATTTAGTGAGTTTATTACGTTTTCATAACGTTCAAACTCTTTAAATTAAAATTAGATTTCTTTTTTAAATTTATTCGAGTTAATTATTTCACTAAACAAAATATACTACAATACTTTTTGTTTTTATTAGATTTGGTTAAAGCCTATGGTACGAACAGAAATTCCAGACAGAAACAGCTATTCCTGCCCTTTGTATAAGACCAGCGAACGACGAGGTGAACTTACGACAACAGGACATCATACAAATTATGTCATAAGCGTTACATTGCCATCAAAGGAGCCGGAGCAGCATTGGATTCTAAGAGGAGTCGCTCTTTTGCTTTCGCTAACTGATTAATAACTTTAATCTATTCCAGTACATGTATTTAGAACATTTAAGAGTCTAATGCTAGTTTATTGTTTATATGATTGGTTCTTTATGCTGTTAATTCTTGAATAAATTTTATTATTGTAACATAAATTTAGTAAATGAAATATTAGTTTTCATCTCCGTAGAGTTTCTAATGGTGAAAATGGCATTTTAACAGTAGCTTGAAATGTTAGAAACTTATTTAATTATCAGTTTTCTTTACAGAAAAGTTCTCATTATTAAGCTTAACTTTGGCTAAACAGAAATTTTGGGAAACGAAGAGAAATAAGTAAATTTAATGTATGAAATAATGACAACAGGATTTTCTTTACAAACACTCTGCAGCGGAACTTATCCTACTAACACCCAATTCTGAAATGTTCCGCCTATCCTTTTAATCATTTGACCTAGTCTCCCAGTGATAAAAAGGTTTTGGTGGTAAACTACTCTTTCAAAAGGGGTTAACCTTTTCCATTTGGTGTTACCATTGATATCTTTGGTAAAAATATAATATATATAATAATAATACTATAGTATATATATTATATTATTTTATATATATATATTATATTTATATATACTTGTATATAGTATATATAGTATATATATATGTATAATATGTAAATATATATATATATAGTATAGTATATATTATATATATATAGTATATATAGTTATATATATCTATGTATATATAAATATAGTATAGTATATTATAGTATATATATATATATATATATATATATTATATATATATATATATATATACTAGTATATATATATATATATATATATGATATATATAATAGTAATATTATATATATATATATATAATACGAACTTAACCTAACTAATTTCCTAAGTACTTTCTTTAATCTTACCAGCTGTAGCTTATAAAATAACTATAAGTTAATCATAGTGTGTTTAAGATGCAAATGAATGCACACCTTGTCATTAACCCTGACATTCTGGTCTGGCAATATATCTTAAAAAAAGAATCCAATGCCTGAGGACGTTTCCATGAAACTAGGAAAATGATTGTATCATATATGCATATATATATATAGTATATAATATATACATCATTAGTATATATTACCTATTATATATATATATATATATATGATATATAGTAATAATATATATATATAATATATTATTATTGATATATTATTTTACAAAAACACTTATTCCCGTTTAAGCGGGGTAGTGGTGCGTGATGCAGCTTCCCTAATTCATATTTTCCTTCATCTCGCCCCACCCACCTCCTCCATTCCATTCTATCTCTCGCCAACACCCTAACCTCTTCCTCCCTCATCCCTCTCTCTTCCAAGCATTTCCTTTATTGCATCCATCCACGCTTCTCTTGGTCTCCCCCTTCCTCTCCTTCCTATCGCTCCGCCTCCCCAAACTCTCATAACCACGCCTCTTGTTCTCCATTCTCTCGCAGAAATGTCCAAGACCATGCTTAACATTCTTCTCCCGCTCTTCTCACAAAACATTCTTTCCAATCACATCTCGTCTCTTATGCACCTATTCCTAATCTGCTCCTGCTTTCTACTACGCCCACATACCGCTCTCATCCTTTATCTCAACAACTTCCAACTTCTTCTTGACCTAGCATTCCAAACCCCCATGTTTTCAACCCCATATAGTACGGCTGGGACACAAATTTTTTCAAACATACATATCTTAAGTTTATGTGATAAATCGCCCCCTTTCCATAATTACTCCGATTCAGACACTCTACCTGCCTGCATTCTGTGCTTCCAAACTACTCTGTGGATCTATCTTCCTTCATCCCTCCTTCCTTACCGAAATCCCATCCTAAATATCTGAAACCTTTACTTCTTCTAATTAAGCCGTCCTAGGAACTCTACATCCTTCTAACTCGCCACCCCTCATGCTGTCGTTCTCCTCTCAACACATAACCACTTTACTCTTAAGCCGTGAGTTGTTTTAAGACCCTTTCGTGTCCAGCAGCACTCTCATCAGACTCCTCCACCAAATACTTCAGCTCTCATTCTTCACACCTACAGCGCAGTTCTCCGCTATAGTTCATGTTCACTTCCTCTATCACCCTACTCCTCCATCTCCCCCTCTCGCCCTCCTCATCATGTCCTGCTGGCAGACACTCTCCATACAATAAATTGGAAAAGCCACGGTGACATTACACATCCCTGTCTCAATCCTCTCTCTACCCCCCGAAACATCTCACTCTCCCCTCGATAATACTCCTCACACCACCAATTCTTGGCTATTCGCTATAAAAGGCCGCTAATCACATTACCTATTACCTACCTAATCCATATTCCTTCAGCACCTCATAATCCCCCCCTCTTCACTCTAGTCATATGGCTTTCTCCAGATCCTAAAAAACCCACCCAAGCACTTTCCCTTTCCCTTCTAATACCTTTCTTCCACAAGCATCTGTCTTGTGAAGTACTTGGATCCACCACACCCCCTTCCCACCCTGAACCTCCTCCTTGTTTCTTCACTGCATCCTCTCTTCTGTTACAATCTCTCACCTCTCAATTTAGTATTCCCCATACCACTTTCCCTACTTACACTCAAAGACAGAATACCTCTTAATTCCCACAGCTCCATCCTATCCCTTTCCGCTTTTATACATGGGTGAAGCCAAACAGACCATCCTCGCCCAATCTGTGAACCTCTCCCCTTCCGTCCAACAGAAATTATATAACCTATACCAGCCATGTCTCCACCCCTCTGCCTCCCATCTGTACACATTTCCATAACTCACAGCCATCTAGACCTGTGGGACTTTCCGTTTTTTTCCTTTAGTTATACGCCGCTTATAATTTCTTGCCATTTGTATTATACCATATCCCCTTCCCGCCTTACTTCCCCCCATGCCTCACCTCTTGTAAATCCTGCCTCATCTCTCCTACGCGCAGATCGATTCCCAATATATTATCATAATGGGATGATATATATATATATAATATATATATATATATATATATATATAGTTATATAGATTATTATATATAATATATATAACTATATCTATATATATATTAATATATATAGTATATATATATAGTATACGCGTGGAATGGGGAATCCGAATCCGGTTTCGGATTCGGATTCGAACATTTCCCACGGCATGTCGGATTCGGATTCTAAATGCCGAAATGTGCTGGATTCGGGATCGAGTACACCATTTTACACAGTACGGATTTCGCGATTCGGAGCTCGATTCGCTAATCCGGGATCGATATCCGAGTCCTATTTTCTTGTTTTCTAACAGGATGTCAAAAAATCATCAAGAAATAAAAATAATAAAGAAAGAACGAAAACAGAATACGAAATTTTGCTCAAATTATGGCAGCACATAGGCGTGCTGCTAGAGGACAATCAAGATGTTTATTTCTATTATTATGGGCTAATCATAACGCCATAGAGAATAGAGTTACTCTTGAAACTTTGGAAAAATATTATGAATATGTTAAAAGAAAATTAATTTTAATTTTAAATAGGATGTATTATGTTTGAAGTTATGAAATAGCTTAGATAAATCTACATATTAGTAACTTACACGTTTCGTGAACAAATTTATAAAGAAGGACAAGCTTGAAAGAAATTAAGATTTCAATGTTTATAGGGCCAGTTAAAGCTTAATTTAAATTTTAATAATATATGATATATATGATAATATATATATATATATAATATAATATATATATAGTATTTAGTATAGTATATATATATATATATATTATATATATATAAGTATATATTATGATATATATATCATATATATAATATATATATATATATATATATATATATATATATATAAGTATATATATATATCATATATAGTATATATATTATAATATATACTATATATATACTAATTACATATATAGAATATTTATATATATAGTATATATTTTATTATAATATGTATATATATATTATATAATATTAGTATATATATATATATATTATAATATAGTAAAAAATATATATATATAAGTATTAATATTAGTATATAACATATATATATTTTATTTAATTAATAGCTATATTTATATTTATATTTTATATTTATATTATATTTAAATTTATTTAATATATCATATTGATCTAGCAAAAGATTTTCTTAGTTAATATATATATTTATAATAGATATATATATTATATACCACAGATATATATATATATTGATTATATATATATATATATAGTATTATATATATATATATATATATATATATATTATGATAAAATATATATATATATATATATATTATATATATGATATATATATATATAACTATATATATATATATATTATAGTATATATATATTATATAACGGTATAAATATAATTTGAAGATATATTTTAATATATTATATAATATATATATTAATATATATAGTATATATGATATATATAGTATATATATATTATATATATATATATATATAATATTATTATATTTATGTAATAGTTTATATATATATATATATATATATATATATTATATTATATATATATATAATATATATATATTATATATATATATATGTATATATTAGTATATATATTATATATATATATAATATAGTATATTATAATATTAATAAAAATTATTTAACATGGAAATAAATTGTAGCTACAGTATATCCAGCAGAAAGAAAAAAATTAAAAATGAAAGCACAACTTTTATTTATATATTCCCATAAATATTTGAAAAATAGAAGATAGTCATAGTTTAAGTTGGTTTATTAAACTTTGTAAAAAGATCATTGGAAGGATTCGAATCCGGATTCGGATTCAAATCCGTTTTTGTACATGGATTCGGATTCGGAATTCGACTTCGTAGTGAATTTTTTTCACACACGACACGGATTCGATTCGATATTCGGAATCCGAAGGTGGCTGAATGTCGGATTCGCGGATTTCGGATTCGAACACTTTCCACACTCAACGGAAATTCGGATGTCGGATGTCGAATACTCCAAAAGTTGCCGGATTCGCCTATGATATACTATATATACTATATATATATATATTATAGTATATATATAGTATAGTATATATATTATATTATATATGATATATAAATATAGTATATAAATAATATATATATATATATATAGTTCGTCAATAAAACTTTAGAACAAAGCTTTGAATTTTAAAATATATGCGAGAACTGAAGTTGAAAATAACGCATAATTGGAATTAC
>JABUQX010057135.1:27500-48434 GCA_015478945.1 Trachelipus rathkii | reverse complement strand
TGGCTATGGTTTTTCACCTATCAAGGTATGTGTTGGGTTGTGACGTACCTATGGTCCATCTAGAGGGAAATGTTGAAGAGAGTACGATTTTTTGGGATATTTTGAATGACGCTCTGGATGGGGTAAGTGGAGCTTCAGATTGATAGTGTGGGGGACCTGAATGGTTGGGTAGGGTATTCAAAAAAGGGATGGTATAAAACAGGTGGTTTTGGGGTGGGCGGGCGAGAAAAATGGAATAGGTAGGAAGGTTGATTATTTCTGTGATGAGAGAGGAGGTGGTGTAAGTAATACTTTCTTTAAACACAAGAGTACATAAGTATACTAGAGTTGGTGTAGTAGAGAGGGTATCGAAGTGAAAAGTGATTGATTGCATTTTGGTTGGTGAAGAAGGAGATGGTTGAAGTATTTGTGTGATGTCTAAATTCCAGTGGAGGGGTTTAGAATGGGATACTGGATCATTATGTTGTTCTATGTAAAATTAAGCTAGTGGGGGCTTTGGATGGAGAGGAAGGTAATACGAAAGGAAGTAGGTAAAATATAGAGTGAGAAGTTTAAGTTGAGGCAAGACAATAAGGATAAGCTATGTAGAGCGCTCGCTAGTAACATCGGTTGAATGCTGAACAAGTTGATACTGAACAAATCTGGGGGCAATTGAAGGAAGCAATTGTTAGTGGTGCAAAGGAAGTGGTGTGGATGTTGCTAAAGTAGGAAGTAAGGAATGTTAACAGCGAATGGTGGAATGAAGAGGTGATGCGAGCATCGGTTAAAGGTAAAAAGAAGCGTGGTTGAATGTACTAAAAGCAAAATGATGAAATTTCAAAAGAAAGATGCTTGGGAATTATATAAGGGAGGAAAAAAGAAATACAAAAGGTGCATAACGAGGAGAAAAACAAGAGGTAAAATGAAACAGCTTGGGAAGGAGGAATGAATGAGGACATAAAAGGGAATAGGAAGCTCTTCTGGGAAGAAGCGCGAAAGGTTAAGATGAGAATAAAGGTGAATCTGCTTAGAATAATGAAATAGGGAGCGATGGTGCTTTTGTAACTGATGAAATGGATGTGAGGCGAGTGTGGAAAAAAAACACTTCGAAAATCTCAACATATTAACGCAGTAATGGATAGGTGTTAGTGAATGGTGTGGATTTTGATGTGTGCAGAAGGAATAGTATTTTGGGGATGGGGTTATTAGTAAGGAGGAGGTAATGGGAGAGTGAGAAGGGAAAGTTGAAGAATTGTAAATCTGCAAGGTATTAGATGAATACTAGTTGAAAATGGATTCAAGAGCGTGAGGCGAGATGGTGATTGATTTGATTTGGAAGTTTGTGTAATAAAGCGTTTATGGAGGTATAGTTCCAAAGGATTGGAGGAGAAGCGGTAATAAGTACCCTTTATATAAGGATAAGGCGAAGAAAAGATAGGATTGATAGAAATTTATAGGGGAATAAGTTTATATTGAGTGTTGTAGGAAGGTATATGCTGGTATTTTGGCTCTTGAAAGAATGCCGTCGAGTGACTGAGGGGACTGAATTGGTGAAGAACAAAGGTGCGTTTAGGAGTAGTAGAGGATGTGTGGATCAAATCTTACATTGAAACAAATGATTGAGAAAATGAGGTGAAAAGAAGATAAAATCTATATTTTAGTTTTACTGGATTATACAACAGGCGTAATGATAGAGTTAAGATAGGGAAGCTTTATGGCAGGGTATTAGTGATTTATTGGTGTTGGTTGGTAGGCTCTGAATGGGAATCAAAAGGATGATGACTGATAAGTGAAGCAGTGGTAAGAATTGGAAAATGGTGTCAATGGTGATTGGATTAGGATTTAATAGGGGAGTGAGACAGGGTTGTGTTATAGTCTCCTTGGTTATTTAATGTGTATCATGGATGGGGTTATTGAAAGAATTCGACTGGGGGATGGCAGAAATTGGTGTTAGAATGATGGAGAATGTAGAGGAGTGGAGAGGGTGCCCTACCTATTATATGAGGATGATTTGGTTTGTGTGTCGAATCTGAAGAGAGTTTGAGAGGATGGTAGAGAGATTTGGTAGGGGTATGTAAAGGAGGGGTTTTGAATAAACGTTAGATTAAGAGTACAGGTTATTGGTTTGTGAGTAGAGGACATGTCCTCAGTGGAAGTTATGTAGATATGCAGCAGCTGGAGCAATGTCTGAGTTTAAATATTATAGGGTATGTGTTGGATGAGAAAGGGAACGGATGATGCCAGAGGTAGTAGGAAAGTTTGTGAATGGCAGGAAAGGTTGCTGGTTGGCAATTAAATCGTTAGTGAATGTAAAGGGACTAAAGTCTTGAGTGCGCTAAGGAGTCTTACATGAGGGTATTTTGTTACCTGTATTAATTGTATGTTTAGTTGAGACATTATGGTCTGGAATAAGAAGTATAGATCTAAAGTTCAATGGTTCAGATGGACAATCTAGGGGCCATGTAGGTGTGAAAAGAATTAATAAGTGAGGAATGAACGTATTAAGAGAGGTTGTGGTGGGTGGAAGAAAGGAGGTAAATGAGAGAATAAATGAAAGTATGTTGAGATGATTTGGTCATGTGGAAAGGAATGAATGATAGCGGATTGGTTAAGCGGATTATTATAGTGGAGAGTGATGTTGGGAACCGACCGGCTGGGGAGACCGAAGGGAAGTGGTTGAGTCGTCGGTGAACGAATGTCTGAGGAGAGAAATGTGAGTTTGGCAGAAGGCGAGAATAAAGGTGCATGATAGGAGAGAATGGCGGAGGTTTGTATGGGGCATGGTTGTGGCCCACCTGGGCCAGGGATGAAACCCTTACATTGACGATTTACCCAATAGTTGAGGGGTCCGTCGCGTTCCCATGATGCTCTAGGGTGATTTCTGTCTGCTGACGGCTCATCACTAATTACTGGCTACAGAGGGGCGGTAGGCGGGCTTTCTTATTCGACGTTTGTCATGTTCCCTACTGCTTTTCTTTTCCGATGCTTTTACAGCACCTTACCCCCAATCTTGGGGCAAAAAGGAAGAAGGGAAGAAAGAAAGAAAGATATATATATATATATATATATATATTATATATATATATATATATATATATTTATATATATTATATATATTATAATAAAATAAAAAATACCAATAATATAAAAAAAAACAAGAAAATAAGTTATATATATATATATATACTATATATATTATAATATATAATATATATATTATATTATATATATATATATATATATATTATTTCAGTTAAGATTTGAAAACTTATCGAAATTGAGCTTCACACAACTAAAATAAAATCAATTTCCTTATTTAAAACAAAATTATATTTTTTATTATTATTATTATTATATATTATTATTATTATTATTATTATTATTAATTATTTATATATATTAATTATTAATTATTATTATTATTATTATTATTATATTATTATTATTTATTATTTATTATTATTATTATTATTTATTACAAATCATTAACAAATATAGGAAACAAAAGTTAAAATTTTGGGGTTGGGATAGGGGTTTTATGGGGGTATGACGTATATTGTGAGGGATGGGTGAAAAAGCTTGCGAAGGGGAAAATTTGTCGCCAATTGCCTTACTTATGATATATTATATTATATATATATATATATATATATATATATATATATATATATATATATATATATATATATTATATATATATATATTATATATATATATATTATATATATATATATATATATTAATATGGATGAGTCAGATATGAGCAAATTAAATTTTTCAATAAAAGCGATCAATATCACATCTTTATTCACCATATTATAGGTTTAGTATTATATTATTATTATTATTTTATTATTTATTATTATTATTATTATTATTATTATTATTATTTATTATTATATTATATTTATTATTATTATTATTATTATTATTATTATTATTATTACTTATTATTATTATTTTTATTTATTTCTCTCTCTAGAGCTTATACAGTATATAATATAAATTGTATTGCAATATATATTAATGCCTAAATTTGTTCCATTTTTCAATATAAAAATTCATTAAATTTGTTCATATATTAATCTTATTAATAAAGATAAAAATAGCAAACTAACAGACACACTTGTCAGCCGCCGGACGAAGACTAAGCAAATATAAAAAAATTTTTTTTAAACGAGCGAATTCCTTTGTATATCGTTCATTTTTCAAAACGTGAGTTGAAGCATACCTTGCAACGACGTTTTAGATATTTGGCTAGTGGTAAATACATTTCTACGTTTTCAAAATATTTCGTTTCATTAGCATGAGGATATTAGTTTTAAAAAGTTGCATTATTATTGCAACGCGAATAGTCAAGCCTTTGTAGAACGCGTATATAAATAATATATATATATATATATATTATATAAGTACATAATATATATAATATATATATATATATATACATATTATATATATTATATACTATATTATATACTATATATATATATGAATTATATAAATATATCTAATATATTATATATTATATATATATGAGAAAATGTGAAACTTTGAACTGACAAATAATTCTTAAAAAAAACAAATATCAACCGAATTGACATAATAAGGAAAAAAAAGGTCCGTTGCGTACAAGATTGTTCAAAAGTGGTCAGTTTGACAAAACATGCACAGAAGCAGGAGCCGCATGATATGTATATATAATACAAGAGATGCTTAAAGTTTGTTCCAAATTATAAAAAATAACTCACCATAAATGGGTTATTTCAGACTCAGTCCCATCACCTTCATTGCCTTTAATTATGGACGAGTAAAATTCGATGAATAATTATTACTTTATTTCCCTGCAGTATCCTGGTCTTGCAGCTGACTTCCTTCATTTTTAACCTACCGTACCACTCCGAGTTTGAGTGAGGATGTAGGCTGTTTGCCAAAGCAAAATCAAAGTCATCAAAGAACTGCTGAAAACCTCAGTTCAAAGCCCTTTTCTTATCTTTGTTTACCTTGTTGGTTTGCTTATCAAGAAACAATAACCCAACCCCACAAAGAAGTGACCTAAAGATTTGGATAATTTAAATTTTATCTCACAATCTCCGTTGCTACTTCCCCGATCATATGTCCCTGAAGCCGAGGAAGAGAATTAAGCGCCAATGGGACTCCCGCGTACGCATTCTTATCCCTTCCTGCAACATATCAAGCACACCTAACAGCAATAGACCGCAATTAAAATCGATGTACCCGCCCAAATTACCTTCCTTATCACTTATTACCAATACTGAGAAGACAAGGCACGTTTGCTGCACACAAATGTGTTACTTTGTGTCATGCAACCATCAAGGTTCTTAAGCAGGGTCTTTTATCAGAATCATATTAGGAGTTCCAAGTGAGTAAGACTTTGGTGTTTTAAACTTTATATCCCAACTTTCCTTTTTAATCTCGCAGCAAGTCTGTAGTTTTACTGTTTTGGGCATTTCCACAATTCTGTGCTTGGTAGTGTCTTATTAAATGGATCTTTGGCACCAGAGGACCAGCGAGGAATATTTGAAGCATCCTTAGTAGCCAAGATGTTTAATGTGTAGGAATTGCAACGGGGCGATGTTTAATTAGGCTAGGTGCATCATGCTCTTCAAGCAGATTTTCTAGCTGGGGAGGTTAGTCTACCAGAAACTCTGTTGTCACTAATTTGCTCATCTTCTTCATCGTAACCACTATCTTGCACATCGGTGTCTGTTTCTTCTCCGCTTCGTCCACCGTTTCTGCAATAGAGCATTCCACCGAGAAGGCTGCACAGAAATTTGCACGGTTATCTGTTGTAATGCAGGGACAACCTGAAGAAAATTTTTTTTAATTTAGTTGTTTCCTTTATTAATTTGGAGTTATAATTCTTTTCAGCAGTACGCTTTTATTTTTATTATTGATTTTTACTGACCTATGCCTAAATGCTAAATTGTTGCATGAATATCCGTAAAATTGTTGGCTAGGACTGTGCTGGCCTGAGAAACAGATAACTCTCTACACAGGCAAGGACAGTCTTCTCTCTCTTCAAAGTATTCAAATTATTCCAGTGAACCGTCATCCCCGGAATCATGTTTGTTGTTCCCAGTAAAGCTGTCTGCGGTTGTGGCCCACTACACTGACCTTTGAAATAATGTTGGTCAACAAACAGCCACTTCCCTCTCCTTACCATAGGCACACCACTATGCACTCAAGATCCCTCATTCGCTTTTTTCTGGTGGGAGGTGGAAATCAGAGTTCAGATAGCACAGCGAATCTCGCAACACCCAGTACCTCAAGACTCCCACAATGTGACAATAGGGCCCATGTTCATGTAGCAGAAATCAGAAGCAAATATTTATCAGAAATGATATTAATGCCAAATAAACTTGTATTTTCAAAACATCGAAATTTATAAATAACAGACTGTATAACACAATGCGTAGATATAGATATCTAAATTTCTAACACTGTCTTGGTCTCCTCGACAAATCACTTCTATAGTTAAACCTGATACTTAAAATAAAGCAACTTAACCTTATAAAGCAACTCAAAGCAAGCCTCTCTCAAATACACCAAGTGTCTTGTTTTAAATATTTCGAATTGACTGGAGAATGATGGTCTGACGCTTTTTGCTGGGTGTCTCACTGTCTGTTGAGCAGCTCCGGCCCCGCTTTGACCCTCCTTCAATTTTCAATATTTCAAATTTCAATAATTGTGCAAAGAAGGATAGTTTCTAAAAAAGTTACAAAATCTAAAATCCTTATATTCATGAAATAAATATGTGAATATATTATGGCTAATTTTAAATTAATAAAGAAATTTAAAATTCAAATAAAAATGAATCAAGTAAAAAAGTTACTTACGATCAAGTAGTGTGATTTTCAAGCTATGTGTTGATTTAATGTCCAAATCTTGAAGTTTTTTTTTATACAATTGGGAGCATTCATCTTTTCTTGTACATCAACTCTGTTGCCTTCAAATCATCCTTCTTGCTCTTGGACCCAAAGTACTTGATAAGAAGGGGCCATAGGTGCTCCAAGTCATCTTGGCTCTCTTTTTTTTCATGGGAAGTACAGGCAGCATCACACTCAATAATTTCAAGTTACACATTCGACGACTTTCACCGTATACAATCTGTTTCAGTATAAGCAATTGATGAAATCTGTTGCAACCCAATTTAAAAACAAAAAAAGCATTAAAAAGGTTTAATCGCTAATCACAAGTAACCAATAAAACTTAGTAAATTTACTATAATAATAATAATAATAATATATAAATTTAATAATAATAATAAAGTAATTAATAATTAATAATAATAATAATAAGATAATAATAATAATAATAATATAATAATAATAATAATAATAATAATAATAATAATAATAATAGTAATAATAAAATAAATAATAATAATTTTTATTATTTTTATTATTATTATATATTAATTATTATATTATTATTATTATTATTATTATTATTATATATTATTATTATTATTATTATTAATTATTATTATTATTATTATTCATTATGTATTATTATCTATTATTATTAATTATTATTATTATTATTATTTTTATATGGATGATTAATTTTCTTTTTCATTGTAAGATTTAATATTTTCATTATTATTATTTTAATTCTAGATTATATATATATATATATATTATATATATATATATATTATATATATATATATATATATATATATATATATATATATATATATAAATATATATGATATATTATATATATATATAATATTAATATATAATATAATATAATATATAAGCCGCCCAAATTATTAGATAAGAGAGCAAAACCAAATTATTTTGATAGAGCGCAAATTTGCGCTTTTACGCTCTTAAAAAAGTTGTTGAGCGCAAATGCCAAGCGCACAATTATTTAGAAAATTTCGCGCCAAAACGTAAAAGCGCACCATCTATCTATACTAAAGCGCAAATGCGCTTTGCGCTTTGCACTTTTGCGCATTATGCCCACCTGTGATTATATATATATTCTACTATATATATATATATATATATATTATATATATATATACCTACTATATATATATATATATATATATATATATAGATAATATATCTATAAATATATAATCTACATATATATATATATACTATATATTTATTATATAAGTATATATATATAATATATAATACATACTATATATATACTATATATTAATACTATTAATATATATTATTTCTATTAATAATATATACTAAATATATATTATATAAGATAATATATATATATCATATAAATATTATATACTAATATAATAATATATAATTATATATATATTTATACTCAATATATATATATATATATTAATATATACTATATATATATATATATACTATATAGAATAATAATATATATATATATATAACTAATATACTACATAAATATATATATATATATATACTAATATATATATATATTGTATATATACTATATATATATATATATATATATAATTATATATATATATAATTATTATATCATATATATAATCGTATATATATATATATATATAATATATATATTAACTATATTATATATATATATAACCCCAAATATACGGTATAATATATATTATAATAATAATATATATATATATATCAATAAATATATATTATCACACATACTCAAACAACCTACACTCACCTATAAAATACACAATATATAATATATATATATATTATAATACGTATATATATATAATAGTATATATATATAACAATAATATATATATAATATATATAATATACTATATATATATAATATAACTATATATACCTATATATATATAGTATATATATATACTATATACCTATATATATATGATTATAAACAATAAACATCAACAACTACATACAACAACACAACAATAAACCTACCAACAAACTACCCATACATCCACAAACCCATATAATATAAATAACCTACATATAACTCTTCACAACATTAAATACTAGTATATATAATATAAACTATCACTATAACATAAATATAATTACACACTATCATATATATACTATCTAATATAAAATTAATATAATATTATACTAAATATATATATATATATTATATAACTATATACTACTCAACTCTCCTATACCATACCATACCTATACATATATACTATATATATAATACCATAATACATATAGAATATCATATATAAATACACAATATAAAATATATATATAAAACTCACAAAACATATATATTACACTTAAAATAACATAATAACACTCAACACACCCAAACACACCAACACCAACCACGATAATACCTAATAACATATAACTACATAATAACTAATATAAATACCTAACAACTACTACCGTACACCTTAATACATATATTATATATATATAATATCCATATACATAATTTATACTATATAACATAATACACAACAACACAACATCATATACATAATATACCATCATATATCATAATATAATCACTAGCCTACAATATAATAATATATACATCATATAACATCAATACCTACACAAATAATACGACTATCGTATAATATACTATAAATAATTACTACCATAAAATAATATATATCAAATACCTAATACTATAATAACTATATATATATATATACACTAATACACACAAATCATATAAATACTAATACAATATAATCAAAACATTATATTATATACTCTATACTACTATACCCATATGAAACAAACACTAACGATATACATACATAATACTACACTACTATAAATACACCACACCACACTACCAAAATACTACAACGCCAACTAACACAACCACAAAAATAAACTCATAACAATACTATTCACCATATAACATTATATATATTAGTATATATATATATATATACTAATATATGTATAAGGGTTATTGATTTTTGTTAGATTGAAAAGCCATGTGGCACCAAATGATGAACTTTTGCTTCTAGGTCCCACAAATAATATTCATTTTCGTCGTTTTTGAAAAAACCTCCCGCACCTAAGATTATACATTTTTAGGTTAAGGGAAGCAAAAAACATTTAGGCTACTTAACTTTTTTTTATTTGAAAAAAACATATGGACTCCAATAAATGAAATATACTTATTTAAAGTTGTGAATTACTATTTATAAACTTTGTGTTGAGATATTTATCTGTTTTACATTTTTGATGGATCTCCTCCATCAGCTTCACAGCTCGCTCGGCGACAATATTTGAACGAGGCACGTCAAGCACAGATCTTTCGTTGACCCAGTGACTGGAAAAACACCGTAAAGCCTTAGGACATTTCAATTTGGAGATAGCACCATAAAGTTCATCGTATATGTGCTGTGAATAGTGCTGATTTGAAAACCAAGCATCTCCCCATGTACCTGCAATGAAGTTACAAGTCACTTCGAGTTGAGGTCTCCATTTTGAAATGAGGAAAAAGGCAATGAGTGCAAATATAGCCCTTGAATTCCACCTAGCGCTATGAAGGGATGGTAGTTTCTTCCATTCCAATTTTGGCCATTTCCTCTCTTGTTGATAGAATTTATAAGCTTGACATAGCTCAAAAAGGAATCTGAAGTCATCTCGCCATCCCAAGTTGTTGCATTTCGGTATGTTTTCCTCACCAGAATACCTTTGTTTGAATTCCTCATAGCCTTCAAAGACATCTTCAATGGATTGATAAATTGATATTGGGTGTTGTTTGAACTTGTGGAAAATAGAAAATACCATAAATGTGCCGGAGAATCAAATCGAGAATGTGATGTTGACACCCAATAAACTTGGGCTCTGCTAGACCCTTTTCTCTAAACTGCTTCCATGCCAGGTTTACAACAAACAACCATTTTTTGTGACCTGTGTGTTGACTAATGTAAGTATCGGAAACAATCATTTACATTTGTCCATGCATATATACTCATCTAGCAAGGTCTTTCATGGAATAAAGATGTCCTAGGCTGGATCCGCTATGCACAAATCTAAATGCCAAGATGGAGAAGTTCTTGCGAGTAGTTCTTGAGACACACGGACTGATATTCTTTTTCATTAATACGCTCTTTCCCATACCAAAATGTAAGCAGAAATTCGCTTCTTTCACCAATTATTTCTCTCATGCGCTGTTTTGGACTTATTCTCGCAATTCTTAGACCCCTCGACGCTAACATGCCTGATTGTGATTGATGTGGCCACCATCCCAATTACCATCTTGAGATTACAATTACATCTTAAGAACAATATTGATGCTATTCATGTATCGCCTGCAACAGTTGTCGAAATTGGTACGTTCCGTTATTCATCAGATACACATGTTACTTCCTGCAAAAATCAGTGTCACCGGACTGATGTTTTCGTCCTTCCTGTACTTCTGTACTAAAGTAAACTACGGAGTCGTTTAGTTCCAATATATCATCCAACTTCGACCTCTATGCTATGTTACATGCACATTTGAGACCTTACTATTTCTTATTCAAAAAACTTGAAACGCATGGAATTCTGTTCAGACAATGCAGCCGGTTTCTCAGTCTATGTGTATCCTACTGCATGCCCTCGATTCGATTCTAGTCTATACAGTTCTTTGTTCTTCACTCTAAGCCAATTCCCAACAACTGTTTTGCTAAGTTCAAAGACATTACTGACTTATTTCAAAATACATTCATTAGGTCATCTTTCTATATTTTATCAAAATATTAAACTGAATAGTCCTGTGATCGGCGGCTTTAGTGACCTGAGACGACATTCAGCCTGAGCTTGCAGGGAAACTAAGAGCATGTGTGCAGATAGCTCAGCTTTCTGCTCGCTCTAGGTCAGTAGAATATCACTCTACGCGAACTTCTATTCAGAGTCAATACAATACGCCGTCCTATTCTGGTTCAGCTCTACACTTCACCTTGGTCAATATTTAAATCCCAATAATCTAACCAACAACTCGTCCCTATCTTCAGGCAATCTTGCAAAGGTCCACACTTCTAGCTGATTTCTTCACTTGTGGATACAGACAATGGGACGAACGTTTATGCAGAAAAATTCCTGCCCTTACAACATCTGCATAGTGTGCCGTTTCTTTTCCAGCAGAATCTACTGCAGCTTTCGATTTCTTATTTGTAAACGACATATTTACACTGGAAAAAAAGTAGAAGGCTAAATATATCACAAACCAATATTTTAAAAAGAAATAAAAAAATGTTACATTAAAATTTAATGAAAAGAATTATCACCAAATTGCCCCATGTTCAGTAAGTTGGGTGCGGAAGATTTTTTCAAAACTGAACAAATTGCATCTGTCCTTTCTGGGATTTATAAACAAATGATTCATGCATATGGCAACCAGACAGGAGAGATGTAAAATTTAAAAAAAGTATAAAAAGTCACAAAACCCCTCCACCCACAACACCTAATCATACTAAAAATCAATATATATACCACTCAAATCAACCTCAATATACTCACTATATACTACATATAATATAATATACTATAATATATATATATACATAATATATATAATACCTACCACCAATCACAACCACTACACCTACACATAATATCAAATATAATATATACTCAATCACACCACAATAATATCCTCAATATATATATATATATATCATAGCTATATTATATAATATATATATATATATTATATATAATATATATAATATTATATTATTATATATATATATATATAATACTACTATATATATAATAATAATATATATAACTATATGATATATATATATATTTATAAAAAATATATATATATTATATTATACACTCATAAAAAAACTTAATCATACCTACATAAATACATAAAAACCAACAAAACCACACAACACATATACAATCAACTGAACATACATAATTACTATACCATAGATATTATTAATATATATACATAATAATAATAACACCCATAACCACATAATAAAATAAACTCCACCAACCTATATATATATATAAACCCAACCCACTATCATATATATAAATAATCCACACAAACCTCACCCACCTAACTATCAAACCTATATATATACTATATTGACATGTTACTAAACATCAAAAGGAAAGGCTTGATGAAAGAAAGAGATTCCCACACCCAGCTTCAGTATCTTACGCATTCATGGAATAAAATTAACCACCACGACCGTACATTCTCTTATTGTAGCATTTAATTAAACAGGTTTGTATTGAAAACTCTGCTTGATATCCACTTGTACTTAAAGAAGAAATAAAAATTAGAAGCACAAAATCAGATATAACAACAGGTATTCAAAAATATGTATCTTAATATTTCGAAAAATTACTACACCTGTTCACCTCACCCATCTCCCAATAAACAAGCATTGTAAAGGAAACACAAAATACAGACTCTCGTTACTTAGGTTCTCTACCACAAACAAACTCAGAACCTTCAAACATTGCATCTAGAGGATACCAAACAATCTTCAATAGATCCTCTTGAACGAAAACACACTGACAATCAATATAATCACCTAATTAGTTGAAAACAAAACTCTAAACTATTCCAATACTTTTTAAAAATCCATTTTCTCACAGACACAAACCAACTAAACTACCACACAGAACATCACACAACCACGCAACACCACAGCGGCATGTACTAAAAACTACTAATACTATACATACCCAACACCTATAATAAACAACCTATACTATCATAAATAACATAATAACCAATCACAAAATACAACATACCTAACAACAACACAACAACACTCAAACCCCACACCATCACTACCGCAAAACTCATCTACATATACTAATACTACCTAATACACCAACTATAACCAAATATTCCAATATAATAAAACCTTCTAACCAACAACCACCAACAACCACCAACACACTATACTACTATAATATATATATATAACTCAATATCAACTACTTACATATAAATAATCACTAATAATTAATATTAATATACTCTATAAAACACCACAACACACACCACAAACACACACAAACAAACAAATAATAATACAACACCCTTAACTATCATAACTATAGATAATAAATACCTATACAACCTATACAAATATAAATATTACTAAACTCTATAATCAAAACCCCCAACCACCAACTCAATCATTAACATAACAACACACTAACACCTAAATAACTAAATACAAATAAACACAACCTCACAAACTCAAACTAATAACCAACAAATAACCTACATAAACTATATACAATATAAAACTATCCCAACTCAACTAAATACACATAATATATCCTACCACTTCAAACAACCTCATAAACTACAATACTACACCACACTAAACAATAATAACATATAATATACCTAAATCATCACCCACCCCATATAACTATATACATATATATATATACAATATTATATAATATATATATATAATATATAATATATATATATATAATATATATTATATTACTATAAATATATTATCAATTTATACAAATATAATAAGTATTTATATATTACTACTATACTAATATATATATATAATTATCATATACATATATAATATAATTATACATATATAACAATTAATATATATACTCAATTCAACTATAATTATATATACTTAAATAAAGTATACTACTAATATAATTCCTATATATTATATATATATATAATATCTATTATATATACACTAATCTATATATAAATACGATACATATATATAATAATATATTATTTATGATATATAAATATATAATCACTAAATTATATAATACTATATATATATTATATATACTATAGTTATATATATAATTTGAACAAGAAATTTTAAAGCAGCGAGGGGAACAAACTAGCTTTAGCGAACCCCCTCCTGCTTTTTATATCTCTCCGCGTATATACTAATTAAAAATATACTAATATACTAACCTATTAATGATCTACATATATACTATATATACTATCATATATATATACTATATATATAATACAATATTATAATATATAATATATAATATTATTCATATATATATATATATACTATATAAATATATATATATAATAATATATATATACTATATATATATTATATAATAATATATAAAAAATTATATAGTATTAATATATATATATATATAATATTAATAATATATACTCTTGTATATAATATATAATAGTTATATATATAATATATTTATATATATATAATACTATATATATATATATATATACCTATATATACTACTATACTAATAATAATATATATAATATATAATATATATTTATAACTATATATATATATAAACTGATAGATATATATATAATACTATTATACAATATCTAATACTTAATTATATACTATATATAATATATACTACTAGTATACTTTAATCACATAATACATATATAATACTATATATATATATATATAATATATATACTTATATATATACGTATGATATAAAATATAATACCACTATACATATACCCAAATTAATAATTATATACCCGGAAAGGCAACCGGATTTTCTTTACCATTAAAATTCATTGCAAGAAGAAATACAATAAATAAAATCCTAACAATAAATAAATAAAAAACCATAAAATAAATAATAAGAATAAATAAATGAGGTTCAAAAAGGGGAAAAAAAAATTAATAATAATAAGAATAATGACTGAAGGAAATAAATAAATAACATAAATAACATAAATAAAATAAAAATAAATAAATAACTCAAAAAAATTAACAAAATAATAAATAAATAAATAAATAAATAAAAAAGTAGCCCAATACATATCTCAAATAACCATCCAAATAAGAGTAAATGTATTTAACTTAATATCTCATTAATAGCCGGCACATACAAAAAAGGCCCCCCACTAGCTAGCCCATCACCCCGCACCGCACACGCACCGACACCGCACCACACCGCACCGCACCGCCACCGCACCGCACACAGCACAGGCAACCAGTGTTGTATTGCGACCATCCGGATACTATCCTACAACACTTCGCTGCACCCCTTGGGGGTGACCAGACCCTCGTCGTCAGACCGCTAGGATTATCGCGGCCGTGCACCCCCCGACGAGGGAACACCGGTTCGACTGGCACCTCCCAAAAGTAAGGAAATGGGCCGCTAGCAGGATGAAAATTCAGCATACACCTTTAATTATACACGTAACTCGTTCAGCAACGAACGGTACGTGTCGCAACGCCTTAATGGGTGTTGGAGAGCTGCAGGCCCCAAAATACCATCATAGGAAATTTGGACTTAAGAAAAGATGAAATTTAGCAAAAATACACCATATTTCAAGAAGTAAGCTATTCGCAGACGAAGGTTACGTGACGCCAAAATACACTTAATAAGAGGTGTTGGACTACGCCCCCCAACTACCTTGTAAAATTGACATAGCAAGGATAGCAAACTTCCAGCATACACCTTTCTGCATTAAATAGGATAACCTCGTCCGCAACAAGGGTTTACGTATCGATTACGCTTAACTCGGAAAATTACATCGGGCGAAGCGATTGAAATTTTGGCGAAGCACAATAAGAAGCAAGAAGATAAATAGGAACAGGAAGGAAAGACAGGAGCTTGCAGTTGACTCAAGGGTCTATATTTCTCAAATATTAGTTACTTTTTCATTTATCTCTAAAGAAAAATTTTTCACCCATTTTTATCACATTTTTGATTCCTCATTTGTCTTAAAACATTTGGTTCTATCTCACTAAAAATTTATATCATTTTGATTTCAAATATAACGAAAAAAATTATCGAGTATTTACTCCACCATAAGAGTAAATCCAGAAATCAAGTAAATAAAAACCACCCACCCCTCCCCTCCCACCCCATTCACTATCAATTGAATCTACTTGCATTAAGTCATATTATCGAGTCTCATTTCTGGCTAAAACCATAAAATAAAAAATTAGTTCTTTGAATAAAATATTTCATCTGGTTAAAGTGTAATAGTTTTACAGACCGTATAAGCAAGTAAATCAGTAAATCAAAGTAAATCAAACCACACACCCCCCCCCCCCCACACCTCCTCCATGATTTATTCATCTATTGATATTATCTATCTATTGATCTATTGATCCACTGATCTATTGATCTATTTCAGGTCATATCTGAATAACATAAAATAAAAAATAAGTTCTTTTGAATATCAAAAAATATCATACAAGTGGTAATAGTTTACTTACACCCATAAAGCAGTAATCAGTGAATCAAACCACCCACCCTCCCCACCCAATACTTCTATCTAGTTGATCTATTGATTATCGATCTAATGACTTCGTCATATTTCTACGGTTATCATTTTGTATACCAACATAAACAAAAAAATAAGTTTGTTGAACAAAAATAGCATAGTTAAAGTTATGTAATAGTTTTACTGACCTAAAACAGTAAATTAGTAAAATCAGTAAATCAAGCCCCCCTCCACCATCCACATCCTTCCACTGATTTATTGATTAATTGATTAATTGATTTTGTATAAACATAACATGAAATAAGTTCTGTGAATAAATACCATTGTAAAGTGTAATGGTTACTGACCCACTATAGCAGTAAAATCATTAAACATCAAGTAAATCAACACCACCAACCCCCCATCTCCCGGCCTTTAATGACCAATTGATTTAATTGTCTATTACATTCAAGTATATTTCGAAGTAATCATTTTCGAATAACATATAAAATTAAAGTTCATATTAATACTGACTAACGAAATATTATGCTAACGTAAACAAGGTTGTTCTACATCAATAAAGCTAACACTTAACCTGAACTAAAAATATAATGGTACAACGGACAAACCCCAACTATCTTCCTACGCAACCGAATAAACTGCTAACACATAAACCAACAGCTTCGATATAACAAAAACAGCTAAGTAACTAACCTTGCATTACAAAAGTAACCCTATCACACTTTTTCACTCAAACATATCTCACTTACAACCTTCATCAATGTCTCAATTTTATCAATATTAACATAGTAAATATTTAACAAAACATTCTCCATAACCTTACTTGAATCTATCATACGAGACCCAAACGAATCATATGATAACCGTAACAAAGTTCATTACACTCAATAAGCTAACATAGCATTAAACTATGAACTAGAACTAAAAATGTCAACAACCGACAACCTAGCATATCTTACAAAACATACACATTACAAACTATCATTACGGCCCAACAAATTAAAATGCTGAACATAACAACCAAAGTTATCCACATCAAAAGCTAACATATCATAGCCAGGACACTAAGAATATAATGTACAACAACCAACCTAGCATACCTTAAGCATCATTAATTCGCTCGGTAAGGTATTTACGCACGAATAAACTGAAATCAACACTACCAAAGTATCCAAAACTTAAACAACAGGGACAAAGTACCCTAACATTTCCTGACCAAAAACGATAAAGGACCTATTTACACTTTTTCAAGCATAATCTCTAAACATAATCAATTGTTAAAGTTTTACATTAAACATAGTAATATGTTTAACAAAATTTATCATAGCTTTAACATATATATCTACTTCCAACGAACTTTAAAATGCTAACGTCCTAACAAAGTTTTCACATCAATCAAAGCTAACATATCATACACCTGAACTAGAACCTATAACGTTACACTCAACAACACCTAACTATAACATCTCGCCAAGATATCCTCAACCTAACATGTAAACAATGCATACTACCACTGACATTTAAACCTTACCTAACCTATCATAATGTATCTAACGAACATACACCCAAACCCAACTAGAAACATAACAAAAGTTTTTCTTTCAAGTAAACGACCTCAAACTAAAAAACATAAACATACTTAACACACACACCCGCTTACGAATAAATTGCTATCATCTAATGAAGTTACAAAACTAACCAATAAAGCTATACATAGCTTAACCTGGAAACAAGAACAATAATAATAAAACAACAAACCTAACATACCATACGTATTAAATAATCTGCTAACATTCACAAAGTTCCTACTTATCAAAGGAAACGTAGCTTAACATTGCATACAAAAACTCAGTCTATCCCCACTTTATCCAACATTAACACTAAAACTTTATATAGGCACTCCTATAGTTTAATATTAACAAACTTTATAAAAAATTAGCATAACACGAATAACCTAACCTAACAATCGCACTGACAAACTAATAAACGCTAACATGATCTAAGAACATAACAGACCTAACTTACGAATAAACTGCTTTCGTTAACAAAGTTCTTTGCTGATCAACGGTAAGTAACTAACACATCATGAATCATAAAATACTGTAACCTATAACTCCCATTTTATTCATCACCAATCTATGACATATCCAGCTGTTAACATTATTAATACTAACAATCTGTAAATCTTTATCAACATCATAACCTACCACTAACACTGACTTAAATGCCTAACCTCAGCAAATCTTTACACATCAGTAAACCCTCAAACACTAAAATATCACCTAAACTAAGAACATAACATAGCTTACGTACCAATAAACTGCCAACATTAACATGTAACACTACTCAGGTGGCATAGCGCAGTAGCAACATTTCGGATCCGTGCCAACAAAACATTACCTGAACTAACTCATAAACAAAAATCGAGCCCATAAATAAACCTACAAATTGCGCATTACTATCTTTTTTCAATTTGTATTGTCATATTGTTAGCATAAGAAGCGAGTTCGTTTTCCGAGGTCGTATTTTGTCATTTTCATGTTCACTATGCTGTACGTTACGCTTCAGCTTATCCATGTTCTTATTTGCTATTCCATTCATGTACAGGCTTATACGTCCCGATCGTTCCTCTATTCCATGTTTGCAGTTTTCTGTTCTGGCTTTACGCCGATTGTTCTATTTGTATTTGTATTTTCATGTTTAGGCCTTACTGAGATCGTATTTATGTTTGTATTTGTATTTTGTATTTCATTAAGGTTTTTAGATACCGGTCGATAGTTGCTCAAATACCTCCACCCTTTCGAAAACACTTACGCAATTACCTTTGATCTTGTTTGGTCACAGGCGGTTAATATTAGCCAAACTTATTAAAAAACATTTTTATGTTTTGACTAAAGCCTGTTATTCTTTTACTGTTAATAACAATCAGCATAGTAATATTTAAAACAAGGAAAGCAAAAAAGAACTAAATCAAAAAACAACCTATCTATTTCATACTGATGCAACGAATTTTAAATGCCTATCATAATATTACGCTGAACTAAAAAAAACATTAGTATCATAACATACCTGAATTCCTTATTGTGAATAAACAGTCGATCCTAACAGAGAACATAAAAACAACTCTTAATCCCAAATAACATCAACACACTCACGCTTGAGCAATTTCTTTCCTTCCTACTTTTGTGCACTAAGTATGTTAAATTATTAAAGAACATTGAGCATACAGAATTTCTTCTAAAGAACGTACACTATAGTTGACAATGTGAAAACACTTTTCCGGAATGAAACGTCCCCGGTGATTGGCATTCGCAGGAAAAGAGTTGCAGCGGCAGTTGGCCTATTTGCGGACGTTTGAATGTCAGAAAACCTATAAAGGAGGACTATCGAGGATCTATATGCAAAGGAAGTGCGTCCCTTCACGCCCGAAGAACAATTAGGCTATTTCTTCACTCCGAAAGTCTTTTGTTAGCTTTTGGGGATCAGATGTTGTACGCACGGGAAATTTTATGGGGACAGAGTCGAGAAAAAAAAGCATACTCAACGAACCCTAACACGTCCATTCAGCAAAAAATAGAGATCTTTAAATGAATTGTTAATTAAATAGAAATTCGCCCACTCAGGAACCAATAGTAAAAATTATACCACTATATGGATACAGCATAAAATCCAAAACACATATCACAGGTTGGGTGCCATATACAATTGAAGATGATTTTTAAGATATTGCACAGCTACCTTCTTAACTATGCACGCAAAGCATTC
>JABUQX010057135.1:0-15000 GCA_015478945.1 Trachelipus rathkii | reverse complement strand
TATACATAATAATATATATATTATAATATATACTATATATATATACTATAACCACCCTATACAACTATATATATATAAACTCCCATATACTATATCTATACAATAAACTTACTCCAACACTAATACCACAATATACCATTATACACACATATACCCACTAACTAACTATATATACTAATATATGCTCGGGTGTATCTTCGCACCATGACTTCTGTCCCATTCTACTTTAATTACGCAATCACCTCTCAAACATCGACACCCACAACTACTCTCACATATCCCACACTCTCTCTCAGTCGACGAACCCAAAGAGTATACATCAGACATGACGATATCGGAATTGTCCGTGGTGCTCCTGGTCCACTGTTAGGTACAAGCTCTTACCTTAGGAGCCCAACTCGGACTTGGCTCGGTTTTCTTCATCTTTATTCCATTTTCAGCTACTACTCTTTTTCGATATTTTTCTTTTTTTCTCTCTCTCTCATCTTTGGACTTTTTCCACTCTCTACTACATCATGGCCCCAACTACTACATTCTGTAATTGTATTATTTGATCGCATGTTCAAGTTCCAAAGTTAGGAACAAGCTCACCCTCCTCTCCGCCATCGGCTTAAGAGACACCAACATGGCCACAACCTACTTCTCACGCCAACCACACCCAATTAGCACTCGACCATAAACCTATCTATAATACTACAACAACCAAACACACCACAACCCACACACACCACAACACACTATACATATACGTATATTCACCTAACCATACTACATCATATAATACCCAATAATAAACATTACATACAATATATATATATATAATAATATATATATATAATTATCTGCTATTTTTTTTAATAGCTGTATTTATATATATTAAACTTTATACGAAACTGGGATTGAACCAGGACACCCTCATCACCTACACTCAGGCAAAATGGATTGCACAACTGGCCTACACAGCTAATCTCAGTCAAATAATACAGACTATTCCTGCTTAGATCATTCCTCTCTCTTCTATCGAGTCATAAACTAATATAAATAAATACATAAAATAATAAATCACTCACATCAAATCAACAATAATACCATCAACTAATACAGATCCAATATACCATTAATAATACAATAACTAATAAATCAATAATAATAAATTAAATCATATTATGAATACTAATCAATTAAATAATAATAAATACAAACATAATACAAAAATCACATTAATAATAAACTTGATAAAATCAAAACACCACACAAATCAACCCAAATAACATATTAACATAACTAATCAATAATACATAATAATAATATCAAATAATAATAATAATACATAATAATAAAATCAAAATAAGAAATAAACTATAATATAATAATAATAATAACTCAAAATACCATCTCTCAATACAATCAATAATAATAATAAAATAATAATAATAATATATAACTTGTTCATCAGTTGGCAATAACACGCGCCTAATCAACTCTCTACCCTCAGCAACGATTAATCCAGCACTCGGGTAACTGAATATATGAAATTTACCCATTTATACTTGGCTTAACTCCAACAACAACATACGAAACACCACATTACCAATCTGTCTATATTTTTAGGTCAACCACGGATACCAATGGCCCTTTAATACTATACTCAAACACACTACCATCACCTATACCTAATCACAAACCACACCATCACCTACACATTATATATATTCATATATATATATATATATATAATATATATATATATATATAATATATATAATAATATATATATTTAGTACGATGAGGGTTGCATAAATCGCTAAGGTAATTTTTAAATAATAAATGCCTCTATGAGAAGATTGCTTAAGAGATTACAACACAGGTTTGAGAAGCATTTTTTTCCCTAAATAGCTGCAAAAATATTTTCATTAATACTAAAAATTTAAAATAAACTTTATTAATAAAAATAGAAATACTATATATTATATATAATATATATATATTATATATATATATATATATATTATATATATTATTATAGTATATATATATATATATATATATATATATATATATAATACTAATATATATATATAAATACATATATAATATATATAATATATATATAAATATATTTAATAATATATATATATATATATATATATATATATATATATATAAATACCATATATATATTACCTACTATATTTGTTGATATATATATATATATATATAATATATATATTATTATATCATATATATATATATATATATATATACCCAGTTAGCGTACCACAGGTATACGTACATATACATTAATTATAATAATATAATAATCATGCTACCCTACTATATATAACTAACATAAATAACATATACTTATATATATTATAATATATATATATATATAATAAAATATATAATATATTATATATAATAATATATATGATCATATATATATATATATATATATTATCTATATATATATATATATAATCCAAAAAAGCTGCGACCCACCGAAATCAATTTTAACTTCAAATGCGCTTATGTTCGCGAACTTAGCGTTCGTATTCCTACCTGGGCCTCAATCGTGAAGTCGCGTTGAGCTCATGCCGTCCTGTAACGGCTGCGCGGGTCTTTAGATCCCAGTAATCTTTGTGGCCCTTCTCCTTTGGGAATCTGATCCCCATATTCGCACTCTTTTCCCACGGTGATTGTTGGTAATGTCGGCCCATTTGAAATTTTTATTGGATAACAAATTTTTGAGGCTGCTAGTTGGACATCGTCCGGAGGCCATTCCAATGCACCCACTCTAGCTTAAGCCTACACCATTGCCTCTGTTCTTGCATGTATTATGAAATTTATGAATGTTAATTAAAACTTAGGTTCTCCTAAAGCTTTAAATCCCCCACTCTAAAATTAACACTTTAAAAAATGTACAACATCAATTTTATTCAGTGCGCCCAGGGTTTGCTCTCCCTTAAAAAATTAATACAGGAGTAAGTGGACCAACCATATTGGGACAACGAAAATGCACCTTTGACCACCCCCTGACACTTTGACTGGACCTTGACCTTTTTTGGCTTGACCTTTTTGAACCCAAATTTTACCTGACCTTGACTTTTTTGACCTTACCTTTTTGTGGCCTTGACCTTTTCGACCAACCCTTTTGGTCTTCCATGGGTCATTTTGGGCCCACGGTATTTTTTAGAGCAACCCTATAATTTTTTGGCAACCATGATTTTTTTGGCACCCCTAATTTTTTTGAAACCCTTCGAAGAAGGGTTGACGCCAGATGAAGGCGAGGCCTTCCATCGTACGGGTTATTACCCCTATTTTTACCCCCCGCCTAATTTTTTCGGCCATTGGGTCATTTTTGACCCACGGTGATTTTGAATGTTGTCTTTCAGGGGGCTTAAGACCACACCTTCCATCTCAATATTATAACCCTCTACGTTCCTAACAATCCTCCGCACACCCGCAGGTGCCGTATTTACAGCAGACGCCCGTTCTGCCTTAACCTTGTTTAACCGTCGCGTTTCCCATCCCACCTGAACCGTTGGTTCGCATCCGCACGCCTTGTGTCACATCCCTCCTTGTTCCCCGTCCCCCCATACCCGACCCAGCCACCCAGCTACACACACACACACACACACACACACCCACACACACACACACACACCTGTGCGCACGTGGTCATGACTCACGACTTTTCACCGACATTTACATCTACACTTAAACTTCCTTACCACCTCAAGCCTTTTCGTCTTCAGCTGTTCGAGTTCTTTCCCGGTTATAAATCAAAATATATAGTCACCGAAAGGATACGAACCCTTACCACGCGGTCAACTTTATGCCCTTTAGTCCCCAGGACCAAACGTGAGATCTGGTAATGAGATATTTTGAAATCAGGTCAATTTACCCGAGTCCGTGAATTCCCTATAAAAATTATAATAATAATAATAAATAATATAATTATATATATATATATATATATATATATATATATATATATATATAATATATATATATATATATTACTTACTATAATAGTAATATAGATATTATATATATAATTATATATATAATATATATAATATATATATATATTATATATATATATATATACTATATATATATAATATATATATATAGAGAGAGGAGAGGACGAACAGCAACAGACCGAGACGAGAGAGAGAGAGAGAGAGAGAGAAAGAGAGGAGAGAGAGTCGTTTGCGGCACATTTCGAAGTAGTTACACTTTTAACCTATTTGAGATATCGTAAATTTTATTTGAATCATTTTTAATTGAATTTTTAATTATTTTTTATTTTTATTTGAATTTACTTTTATTATTTGCGTATTTTTTACTTATTTTTATATTATTTTCTGTTATAGGTCTCTCGTATTGAGAATCGCCACGTGAAACTCGAACCTTAAAAAGCACGTGGAAGACCGTGCTATCATTGTTTATTCATTTTTATTCATTTTATTTGAATTATTTTATTCATTTTTTATTTTAATTATTTTTATTATTTTTAATTATTTTAATTATTTGCGTAACGTAGTTATTTTTATTTTTATTTTTGGTATTAGGTTTTGTCCAGCGAGCTAACACGTGGCTTTTTACGATCCAAACATGTGCATCTACAAAGCGAGCAGAGACGAGAAGAGAGAGAGACGAGAGAGAGAGAGAATTATAGAGATGATATAGATAGATAGTTAGAGAGATAGATAGAGAGATGAGATATTAGAGAATATGATATATAGATCGATATATGATGAGAGAGAGTGAGAGTAGATGATGAGAATGATGTGTAGAGAGAGAGTAAGAATTGAATCAGAGTCGTGAGAGTGTAGGAGAGAGAGAGAAGTAGAGATGGCTAAGTATATATATATATAATATATATTATATTAATATATATATATATATATACTATATATAATATATATATTAATACTTATATTATATATATTATTACTATAATATATATATATATATATTATAATATATATATATATATATATATTATTACATATATATATATATATATATATATATATATTAACCTGTTATATGACCATTGATATACTCAGGTGACTCCTTGGAACCTCAGGTAATACCCTATAATTAATACCCAGCCTACATATATAAACTGCACTACTATAACCTTAACCTAATACATATCCTTAACTAAATAACCTAACCTAACCTAACTCTATGTACCGTAACCTGATACTACCTATAACCTTACCTAATATCACTTTAATAACTCATAACTCTTAAACCTTAATCATAAATTCACTAACCTAATATACCTACTTAACTCTAAATCTCATCAACTTACCTAACCTCCTAACTACTACACCTACAACTAGCGTTACACCTACACCTAGCCTACACTAATCCTACACCTGCGTCTCACTTAGCCTATCCATCACTCGCCTTGATGACTACTATCCTAGATGGATAAATGTATGTCACTTAGACCCTTTATAGGTATATCTATATGAGTATCTGTGCTAACATGAGTCATATGTTTATAAGTATACCTGACCTATGGATGCTATCCTAACTTATTTTCATCCGCAGGACATCACACACACTATTCACTTTTATGACTAAATATTATACACACATTCGCTTAACACACATCCTATGTACTACTTATAACACACATATCTAATATGAAACTTGCATATACTTATATACCATATAGTGACATATTAACCATATTTAATACTACATTTACACGAATAGCTCGGTCATTACAAACTCATACCATACTAACAATATACTACTATACTCCACTACATTATATAATACACACATTCACTTATGTAATCAATATATACTTTATACCACCATAATAGACACTTAACTTACATTATACAACTATATACACACGATTATATAAACACGACCAAACCCTTTGGTCTTCCATTTGGGTCTAAATTTTAGTGAGCCACCCTTAAATTTTAGGCATCTTAAATAATCATTTTCTAATATTAAAAAACATTTTCGCGAACCTAAAATATATTTACTATAAGTCATTCATTTTACAAAATCTTTTAATTTTACTTAGTTATACTTTTTTATATTTTAATAAATTTTTATATTATAATTATAGTGCATTTAAAATATAGTATAATGATATGAAAAAAAATCAGATGTTAGTATATACCTATACTCGTATATAATAAAATCATTTATATTTACTACAATGTATCAGAAATATATTTATATAAAAACACTACTTAATCTAAATATATTTACAGACTCTTATATATATTACATAGCAGATACTTCAGTTATAATTCTATAAAACTAGAGTGTTAGTATTATAATCCTATAACATCCTACTCAAGGTTTTAGGGTATATCATATATCTACATCTACTAATAATCTTTTTGATTATAACTGATTATATATACTTTACTGCATTATTACGCTTCTAATGTTTTACCTGACTTTAACCCTATAATGTTTCATTATAATATGCTTATACTATTAGCTTATAATTGTATTTTACTAGCTTTATACTCACAATTTATTCAACTATAAATATATATACAATACCTTATTAAATGCAGTAAATCAGTAAATCTAATCACCTACCCCTCCCTCCTCCCTACGTGTAAAGGTTTATAAGATTGTGTGTGATTTTTTTTGTTTATATGTTTTATTCATGCATTTTTAACTGTCTCTCTTTTATAGACCGTGTCTGTAATATATATATGAGATTTCCGACATATTAAAACTTTTCCTGGTTTGAGCTGACCTCGTGTAATTCCATATAACAGCGAGGATTATGGATAGCGACGATAATTCATAATAGTCAGATGAGATCGAGTAACAAATTTCTTTAGGTAGACATATCCATGTTAGATATCAACCTATACACTCAGATGGTGATATTTTGACGCTTAGAGGTGTGGAGTGCTAATTGATCTCAGTGTTATATATATATAACTGGGTTCTGTTGTACTGCTTCTCACCTCTCTCCTTCTTTATTTGACTGTCGCTCTTATTAGCGTATCTCTCGCTTTTAAAACTCGACTCATTAAATCAACAAGCATGTTCTGTCATATAAGGTTTGATTTACTTTAGTCTATATTCTCCATCTCCAATTTTAAATAGCAAGGTTTTAATCGTAAATTGATCATATGTGCTCAGATTAAGTATAGTTTCTAAGGCCTCTACGGAGAACTGATATCTTCTGAGAATCGGGCAATGACGATATTCTGAGTTATTAGAAATAGATAGTGTATAGTATGTCAAGCTCTGGGTACAGGGATCCTACTCTATTTTACACGCCCTCATTTTTAGGGATAGATCTTGTTCGCTTTATAACCTTTCATCCTGCCTTATATCTTCGCATATTAACTCTCTCTTTCATGCGACTTGTGTGAAAGGATGGCGGTCTACTACTTGCGGCATGCTTTAGTCTGCAACGGTTTTCATCCTAACTTCATTAATAGTTCTCTATGGTAAAAATGGGTGTTGAGCTCTTAAATACTTTCAGTGAAATATCTTTAATATTATCTCCAATTTAATCGTTATGTATGTTTCTTTGGTTTGATGATATAGCATATGTGTAATTTATGGTTATTATATTTATTATATTATCTCGAGTCTCATTTTATATTACCCCTTATTCTTTAGTGCATTGATGTCGCTCTATTGGACTTATTTAAACTAGTACTCTGCCTCTTTGTGTTCATTCAAGTGCAGTCTCTCTCACTATTCAGCTTGCCAGTTTACTACATCCAGCTCGTGTATTTCTAGTTCGATGCGCCATAATATGTCTTCACTTCTATATATGGAGTAACTCTTCTCTACTCACTGATCATTCATGGATACACAGTGCACCTCTCACACATAAATGCCGAACTTCTCTATACGATATGGTGCATTGTGGCACCTTGGCAATTTCGGGAGTTAAAACTAATACGAATTATTTACATATAGCTCGCATTTATAATAGTCGGACAACTTGACAGACACTAGCTTATAGATCACATTCTACACTATCCACACACACGAGCAACAAACACTAGCAGCTAGAGACAAATGATTCGATGATGACCTATAGTACGACAATTACATAAATTATTGACATTTATAGACGGTTTTTGAGCTATAGACACTTACATACTTTAACGCGCTCACCCACGGAGCGCCCATCCACCACACCAAAAGCCACCAGTTTACTGATGAACCGCTGTACATCAGACTATCAATTTACTTTACTATTACTGTGAAAGATCTTACCTACACGCACACAACCAAGAATTTATTGAACACGCAGCACAAGATAAACTAAGAAAAGCTTCTGTGCCATTTAGGTGTATACATGATCAGACAGCATCAACAATCGACTATCAGCATTCCACGTGCACTCTGCTTAAGTTCCTATCCTGAACTGGTAACGTGCTCATATAAAGATTTGTATAAAACGACCATTTTTGTTTATAGAGTGTGATGGACGTACATTTATATTACTCATTCAAATTAACTAAAATTATTCAAAGTTCTGTAAAATACTTCATATATAATGAATGCTTCATGGATCATGTTATGGAGAGAAAGAATTTATATATAAGTTGTCTGTTAAATCGTTCTGGTTATGAGACTTATATATTCTATATCAATGTTTGGCTATATAAGGCATTGGTGTTACTAAATTATGAAATGATTGTTTAGATGACATAAGAATATTTCAGTGACGGTAGTATCGCTATTGGTAAAGGCGCAAATAAATTCAGGTTATTAGTCAGTAGAATGTTAGAGACCTAACAAAAATGGGCACCCATCCTACACCAAGCTATGCCACGTTTGTTCTATTGACTTACTGCTTTACAACTCATCTTTAGCCATGTAATTAGTATTAAAAATGACAAAATAAGTTCTTCTCTGCTTACATAAACATGTATTTTATTTTAAAATCTTTCTAAGTTTTCTATTTTAAAATAACAATTTATTCACTTACATTTTATTATTATTCACTTTAAGTAAACTAAAATATTTCAAAGTTTTATTAATATAATTCGGGTTTTCTTTATTTTATTGATTATAATATGTTTACATTGACAATCCATCACGAGAAAAACACAACAACCCGCACTCCTTACAGATGCGAAACTGACCTCTCTCTCTGAAAAATGTGTTGTAGGATAATCTTTTTGTATCCCGGGGCGATTTAAGCCTAATTTCAGGTCAAATATATTCAAACTGACCTTTTTCTGTTAAATGTGGTGCAAATAACTACGTAGGGCCTAAATTTAGGCCTAATTTAGATAAGCCTTTTTTATTACCGGTCTAATTTAATCCTAATACAAGGTCAAAAGGTAAATTCCAGTATAGACAGAATTCATCATTATTATTATTTTATAATATTATTTAAACTTGAACATGCTGGATCGCGAAAGATCCTTTAAAGCAGATAAGAAGGAATGTTTTTCCTTCTTGTGTATTGTCGAGTAGTTTTCCCTAGCTCATAAGCTAACCACCAGGGCTCAGCATGAGCCCCCCGCGCAAAGGCAGCCAAACCGCACCCGCTGGCGAGATCGGCGAAGTCCGAGGAGCGCCGACGTGCTCCCAGCCGGTCGCAGGTATTTCCGCGTCTCCCGCCCGCGCGGGACGCTCGCAGGCGCCAATTTTTCCGCGTTTCCACCCCCGAGGCACGGTAAGAGGAAAATGTTTTACCTTTCTTGTGCGGTGGACGGAGTAATCAGTGTGGGGGCCCTTTGCCTCCTATATATTGATACCTCCGTGCTCGACTGTGATTGGTCGAGGAAGAAATATATATCGTGTGTTGTGTGTGTGGATGTTCGTATGTAAATAAGATAACTCATTTGTGATTTGTCCATGTGGCTAAATTCTCGAATGGAAAACGCTGTAGGGCGTCGATTGTGATAAGTGTGTGAGACTTCTTTAATAACATAACGGTGGTGAGTTATTATTAGGAAGAGAGGGGTTTATGAAAGTAAAGGATGTATTAAAAAGTTGTGTACGGGTTGGGTGAGAGTTGCGCTAGTGTATGATAGTATATAAAATAATTCTATGACTTGAGATACTCGTACGAATGAGTGTTATATATTGGTTATATATGAGTATTTCTGAGTTTTTATATTTAAGGTTATAATGTTATTTGAAAGGGAGGTATATGGCAAGTAATAAACTTGCTTATTAGTCTCATAGATATATTAGGGTGAGCTGATAATAAAATTAATATTAAATTCTTATTCGTGAGTTCAAATGTAATTATAATATATATTATATATATATATATATTTGGATAAAGTAAATTCTATAGTGTAGTTAGCTCATAGATAAGGGCTTATTGCATGTAGGATTATGAAACTGTGGTTTTTAGAATATGAGTGATTATAATTAATTGAAGTGTAAGGTGTGCAAATCGCTGATCTCAGAATAATTAGAATATATTCTATAAGGGACTGTCGTTTAAGGTATTTGTGAGATTATACTCGCATTATAGAATATTATGCAGGAATGAGTAGTTAGATGTAAGGCGAAGTATGAATGTTAATAGGTCGCTCGCAGAAGGAAAATTATTCGATTAATATAGATACATCGATTTCAATGAGAAGATATTTATACCCATAATGTTTACATTTAGATATGTTATGTGATTATAGTTAATATATCTGGCTTAAGAGATCTTGCAAATTATGCCAAATCGAAATGATAGAGTCTGCGATTATCCTGTGATGATAATGGAGTTATATCAGTGACATTCTGTATCTGATTAGAGTTTCGAGTGTAGTTAGCTAGCGATGACGTGTAGAAAAGTTCCCGCTCAGATAATCATAAGTAATATTACTACGGTGCGTGTGGTGACGATGAATACCGAGTAACTTTGCTGTGTACTATGATTGTCTCTCTCCATAAGATAGAATTAATATAATAGTGTATTCTGCTGTACGTACAATAGTGAGAAATTTAGAGAGCGTTCTGTTTGATGGTCACGACAAGACCTTGCGATGTCATGGATTAACATGCCAATTGCAGAAGATGTACTATTACATATAATAGTGAGGAGTTAGATTTAGATGGGTCGTGTTATGAGGGCTGTGGGTTCTATGCCAGGTTAATTAGATGAGACTACCAATAGCATTGACGAGATATTCACACGGTAGACGGGTATATCCTGTAGGACGATAATATACAACTACGCATTAGATAGTAGCTTCCTTCTCTAGATTGGTTGGATCTTTTTCTGGCTTAAGACGATAGTTCCCTTAACCTTAATACATAAGGTACTCATTCTATACGCTGGGCGGCTAGGAGCGTGGAATGTAGGGAACCTCCTTTCATTGAACATTGGCGATTCTGATTAGTTTTTTCACAACTCATACCTCGCTGCTGCTCTTTACTTAGTATAGTGCTCTCTCACCCAATGAAATGCTGAACACGTGTCCAAACTGATTATGTTTTGAAATGTATTATAAAAATGTAGAGTTAAAGTTGTACATTAATATATCTCTGCTGGTTTTACTTACTATCAACAGGACTAATATTATAACTGTTTATCAGTATCCAGTTTAATAACTATGAGCTTAGGTTTTTTAAAAGTTATTATACTTGTTAGCCATACTCATTCAGTGTGATTACTATACAAATGATAATTCTAATTCTGGAACTTCACTGATAAATTACGTGTATTTAAGGTTATTAAATAATTAACTAGTTATTATAGATGATATATTTAATATATTATAATAGTAGTAGCATCACTTTGAATAAAAATTCTCCATAATCTATCGGGTTTTCTATATATTTATATTAAAGTAAATTTGAACTCCTACTTCTTGAGATCTTTGATTATTTTCCTATTTTGTGGATGATATATTACTTGTATTATGAGGTATATATATATTAAGGTGTTCATGATATACACTTAGTGAAAAAATAGAACACTTTTATTTATAATTACAATAACTCTCATGTAATTAATATCTTGTGATGCATACCGCTATAAGAGCTAATAACGAGTGTTATGATTTTATAAAATGTAGTCTTATGACGGTCTAAAACACGCATCCTCACTAATGATATAATTTTCTCCAATCACAGATAAGTTCAGGATATGTAAAAACAATTGATTTAATTGAAAATGTTGCAAATCCGATTGAACCTCCAGGATGGATTTGATCGACTCATATATACATACTATAGATCAGTTACTTCAATTATATAAGAGTCTTATTCGGTCCTTGGAAGAACAACCATGGTTTTTCTTTAAAAAAAAAAAGACCATTGTTTTTTATTCTCGAAAAAACACAATAAAAACACGGAAAGTTGGTATAATTATCTTTTTGTCTTTTTGCGTCTTGTGTGTATGGTTGGTGTTTGAAATCGCGCTCTGGGGTATAAAATATGATTTGCCTGTCTGGAGAGCAGACTCGCGCGGGACCAAATCACTAACTGGAAACGGATGGGAAACGTCAATAGCATAGATGTGATCGCCATGCAGGTGAGACGCTATCGTCTAGAGAGTGCGCGTCTCAGGTGAGAGCTCTCTCTGTCGGGGATACGGAATCTGCGTTTGCAGTGTTTGTCTGAGACTGCTCTTTCGCTGTGATAGACGCGTGTGTGATGTAAGCATGGCTACTAGAGATGATGTTTAGTCTGTGTTTATGTCGCATGATTGTTGGCATAAAACATCAGTGAAGTAAAAAGATAAAAAATAACTCCGACCAAAGAACAACAGAGTATAAGTGGAATATAAACAATATTCATACTCTATATTCTGATAATGACAATATATAAAAGGGATTTTTTCTGATACTTTATTCTTCATGTGACACTCGTAATTACAGTATTTGTTAATATATATGTACTAATGCAACACACTAAATAATATAATAATCAAATAGGGTGCTCTCAATTGCATATAGAGCGTGATCTCACATGAGATGTTACACTTTTATATTTTGACCTGAGATAATCTCTGCGCATTCTTTAGTCCGTTAAGGCAGAATGGAGCAGACGTTATGCATACGTGTAGCACATAAGATATAATGACGCGTGCGCTACGATGCCACATCTCTCACAAATCCTCACACTCCACATATGAGTTTTATCACATCACATTTTAGCCCAGTGTAAAAAGGTCAGTTTGAGATATATTTTCGACCTGGAACTTAGGCTTAAATCGCTCATACACTGTGGGATTAGCAAAAATGTAAAACGATCATAATTCCGTGGGTTAGCAAATGCAATCAGTGTTAATGAAGCCGCTGACGAAACAAGAATCATGTGTATATAGAGCTCTCTCTAGTATCAGTAAATACTGTAAAGTGAGTGCGGTAAAAGTTGTTGTGTTTATCTCGTAATGGTTTTTAACAATTGTTCTCATTAGTAACATTAATATTAAATTAAATAAATAATATAATAATATAAGATAACACCGTAAATTATTTCTATTTTTTTGGAATATTTTTTAGTTTGCTTATGAAACTACAAAGCAATAATTCGATATAAGATAGGATGGTGACACGTTATCTCATAAATTTAATTACAATTCTATTTGAATAAATAAAGCACGCACCGAAACCCAATCTTCGTTAAAATTAATTTGATAATAAAATCATTCATCATATGAAATACAACTATGATTTGATAAAGAAACCATTCATCCTATGAAATACTGCTATCTTCTTTGGTTTGTGTCTGAAACTAAGATGTTATCTTCCAACTCTCCGAGGTACGCACTGAAACCCGATCTTCGTGAAAATTAATTTGATAAAAAAAACATTTATCATATGAAATACTGCCATGATCCTTGGTTTCCTTAAGAAGAAAGTTTTTAGATTATTAGAGCTTGCTTGTACGTGGTAGGGTGAAGTTTTGTGTATTAAAAGGCTCCTTGAAGTAAAGGTAAGTTAGACTATATATATATATATATATATATATATATATATATATATATATATATATATATATATATATATATATATATATATATATATATATATATATATATATAATATATATAGTTTATTTTATATATATATATGAACAAACTCCCAAAATAAGACCCCAAAATTTTTATTTTGAAACACGAGTTTCTAGAATCACTGTTAAACCCAAACTAACTAACAATCAAGCACTGTCCCTTCGATTTTTTAGGCCTAATTTATTTCCTCTCGTACTTCATATGTTTGGCTCTCAAATATTGTATGGTCTTGTTCCCGTTTCGGCGTTATCTCTTGCGTTTGCTGTCAAATAAAATAATCATTTTTCCTTTATATCTTATCTTAGGCGGAAGAGTCAAATTCATTTTTTAAAAACCATTTCAAGTATAATCTATCGAAACATTTAGCTATATTGGCACAATCCAAAATCTAAGTTTAAAAATGGTTCGAATGCTGATCGAATACCATTGACAAATGAAAATGTTTCTCACCCATGACAACACCCACCACACACACACACACACACCACACACACACCACACACGACACACACTATATATATATATATACTATATACTATATAATATATATATATATAATATTATATATAATATATATATATTATATATATATATATATATATATATATATTACATGATATGATATAATAAATATATCATATATATTAAGAAGCCTAAAGTTTCTGGTTTGAATGAGAAAATTAATGGATTACGCCTAAACTAAAAACTGCAAAACAATCAACCCACCTGGTCCCTTCGATTTTTAGTTTCCTAAAAAGGGTTTGTTGACCCCATATTTCTATCGGCCATTTTTTCCTTTTCCTCTTATATCATTTGTTTATTTAGGCACATTTCGTTTTGCCCTTCAAATAAAAGAATATTGTTTCTTTACTATCTATCTATCCTGGTTCTCGTATCTATCTATCTATCTATCTATCTATCTATCTATCTATCTATCTATCTTATCTATCTATTCTATCTATCTATCTATGATACAGTACGACCATTATATAGTTGCCGAAAAAGGGAAGGCGTGCTAAACAAATCTCTCT
>JABUQX010057134.1:0-24351 GCA_015478945.1 Trachelipus rathkii | reverse complement strand
ACATCCCCCCCTTCGTCCCCCATCGGCTCGAGCCCCCTAAAAGGGGTAAACTCCTTTTTAGGGGGCTCGAGCCGAGCCCCCTATATGGCCATGATACATATATATATATATATGATCCGACTGTCGTTGAAGATGGATGTATTAAAATATAGAAAGGAAGAAAATATAGAGAAGAAACCGAAGACACCAGAGAAGAAGCCTGAAGATTGAAAGATGGAAAAGCTTCAGCTAAAGCTTGAGTAATCTCAGGATTAGAAAAAGAGAATGTTTTGACAGTGGTCCTGGCCAGATTATTATTGAACAAAAATTTAACAAATTAATAAATTTACCTACAAAACTTTAGTGAAAGAAACATCATTTTATATTTCGATAAAATTTTAGTTGTGGAGCTGCAAAATTTTCAACTCGGTTCTTTTGAATTATTTTAAACTTTGTTTGAAAAATAATTTAAAAATTCATCATGTAATTCTGGCCAGTGAAGTTTGGATAAAGCTACATACGAAGATCATATGAAGAATGGATATTCGGCGCAGTCGGCTTGTATGAAGATTTTCTTCGCATAGTTCAAGAAGGAATGGATCAACACCAAATAACGTCCGGTAGCTCAGCGGGAGAGCACTCGCCCAACTAAGCGAGAGACCCAGGTTCGTCACTGGTCGGGCTTGTGAGTGTGAGCTGTTCTTTCTTGACTCCGTCTTGCTCAAGACTTTAAAAAATTGAGCGCACACCCCCTCCTAGATAGGGCTCTGCCCGTGAGCGGTGGTGTTTATCTATATAACAAAAATATATATATATATATATACTAATATAATATATATATATATATATATATATATATATATATTATATATATATATATATATATATATATATATATATATATATATATATATATATATATATATATATATATATATATACTTTATTCATTTTTTTTTTTTTTTTTTTTTTTTTTTTTTAATTTAATTCACTCTTCAATTCATTTTTCTATGTTAATTAATTTTAAGAGGTAACTAAACTAAATGATTTTTTTTAAAAAAAAAAATTAAATAATAACTACGTAATAAAAACTATGATAGATACAAGAAAACTAATAACATTCGTGGAATCAGCGTAAGAAAATTGTTCTAAAAATGGCAAAAAATTTTTTTTGATTTTTTTGGGGCTATTTTATTTTTTTTCTCGAAAACTACGATAGCTACAAGAAAACTAATAACATTCGTGGAATCAGCGTAAGAAAATTGTTCTAAAAATGGCAAAAAATTTTTTTTGATTTTTTGGGGGTATTTTATTTTTTTTTCTCAAAAACTACGATAGCTACAAGAAAATTAATAACTTCGTGGGAATCAGCTGTAAGAAAATTGTTCTAAAAATGTAAAAAAAAAATTTTAAATTTTTTTGGGATATTTTATTTTTTTCTCGAAAACTACGATAGCTACAAGAAAACTAATAACATTCGTGGAATCAGCGTAAGAAAATTGTTCTAAAAATGGCAAAAAATTTTTTTTTGATTTTTTGGGGTTATTTTATTTTTTTTCTCGAAAACTACGATAGGTACAAGAAAACTAATAACATTCGTGGAATCAGCGTAAGAAAATTGTTCTGAAAATATGAAAATTTGTTTTTGGATTTTTTTGGTTATTTATTTTATTTTCTCGAAAACTACGATAGCTACAGGGAAACTATTGTTTCTCCATTTTTAAAACAAATTTCTTACGCTGATTCCAAAAAGGTTATTATTTTTTTTGTAGCTATCGTAGTTTTCGAGAAAAAAAAATAAACAACCAAAAAAATCAAAAATTTTTTTTTTCCATTTTTAGAACAAATATCTTACGCTGATTCCACGAATGTTATTAGTTTTGTTGTGGCTATCGTAGTTTTCGAGTTTTTTGCACTTAGACCTTCGACTTATATAGTATGTTTTGTGTTCGTTTGTTCGTCTGACCGTTCGTTCGTTTGTTTGTTGAACTAATATAAGTCGAAGGTCTAAGTGCAAATTCCGAAAAATAATTTCGACTTAAAATTTTTTGGGAAATTATTTTCTCTGTGATTTTTTAGATTTTCACACTTAGACCTTTGACTTATATCAGTTCCCGTTGCGACGTCACTATATGGGGTTGAAGTGATAGTTTATACTAAAAGGTGTTTGCGCGATCAAGTTAGATCCGTTTTTCGATTCCCTTTCGAACGTCCACTATAGTATAGTGTTGTCTTACGGGAATCGCAAAAAGCGGCTTGAACGCTTTCCAAATGCACCTTTTTTAGTGTATCAACTCGCTTCAACTCGATATAGTGACGGTTCAACGGACCGTTTATAAGTCAAAAGGTCTAAGTGTGAAAATCTCTAAAATCACAAAGAAAATATTTCCCCGATAATTTTTCTGTTCAATTTTTTTTTTCGGAATTTGCACTTAGACTTCGACTTATATTAGTCCCGAATGGGCGTCACTATATGACGTCATAGTGGGTTTTAACGATAGGTATCTCGAAAACTAGGATAGCTACAGAAAACTAATAAATTGCGTGAAACGTGGGCATTAAACTCTAAAATGAAAAAAAAAAAATTGAATTTTTTGGGATATTTTATTTTTTTTTCGAAACTACGATAGCTACATAGAAAAACTAATAACATTCGTGGAATCAGGGTAAGAAAATTGTTCTAAAAATGGCAAAAAAATTTTTTTATTTTTTGGGGCTATTTTTTATTTTTTTTTCTCAAAAAACTACGATAGCTACAAGAAAACAAATAACATCGTCGGAATCAGCGTAAGATAACTTGTTCCTAAAAATGGCAAAATAAATTTTTTTGATTTTTTGGGGCTATTTTATTATATATCTTTCACTGACATACGAGCTACAAGAAAACAATAAATTCGTGATGCAGCGTAAGAAAATTGTCTAAAATGGCAAAAAATAGCATTTTTTTGGCGGATATTTTATTTTTTCTCAAAACTACCGTATAGGTATCAAGAAAACTAATAACATTCGTGAATCAAATCGTAAGAAAATGTTCAACAATAAATTGAAAAAAACTTTTTGAAATTTTTTTGATACTTTTATTTTTTCTTCTCGAAACTACCGATAGCTAACAAGAAAACTAATAACATTGTGTCAGCGTAAGAAAACAACTTGTTCATCGCCTCGGAAAACACACCATATATTTTTTGGTTTTTTGGGGCTTTTTATTTTTTTTCTCAAAAGTGATAGCTACAGAAACTATAACATTCGTGAATCAGGCGTATGAAAATTATATATAGGATATATATATTAGCATCTTTTCTTTTGCCCGATACTTTATTTTTTTTCTCGAAAACTAAGATAGCTCAAGAAAACTAATAACATTTCGTGGATCAGCCGTAAGAAAAATTGTTTCTAAAACTGGCAAACACATATATATATTATATAGATATATATATATAGAGGAGATATATTATATATTTTTTTTGCTCAAAAAACCTACGATAGCCTACAAGGAACTAATAACATTAGTAGAGCAGCGTAGAAATTGTTATAAATGTAAAAAAAAATTTATTTATTTTTTTGGGATCATCTTTATTTTTTTTTTTCCGAAACTACGATAGCTATAGAAATCTAATAACATTCGTGGATCAGACGGATAGAACATATCGTTCTAAATAACATGGCAAAAAATTTTGTTCTGATTTTTTTGGCGTTATTTTATTTTTTTTTCTCGAAAACTACGAAATGCCTACAAGACACAACTAATAAATTCGTGAATGCAAGCGGTCACGCAATCAGTATGTCTACTACAGTATGATATAACTGATTTTTGGATTTTTTTTGGTTATCATATATATATATTATATCAAAATCTCGATACAAGGAAACTATTGTTTTTCCATTTTTAAACAAAGATTTTACAGAATAGATATATAAGAATAAATACCTCCTACATCTTTTTTTGTAGCTCTCGTAGTTTTCGAGCAAAAATATAAGAATACCAAAAAACTTTTTTTCCCTTTTTAAAGAACAAATTCTTACGCTGATTCTCAAGATGTTATTAGTTTTTCTTCGTAAGCTACTCGTAGTTTTCCGAGTTTTTTGCCCACTCTGCACTCTCGACTACACTACTCTCTGACCGTTCGTTCGTTTGTTTGTTTGACTAATATATACACGCTCGTCCGCCTTACGGGGCACATCGCAAAAACGCGGCTGAAGCGCTTTTCAATGCCACTTATTTAGTGGTATAACCATATATATAGATATAGATAGAGCTTCTCAACAGAGATATATAAATCAAAGGTCTAAGTGTGAAAATCTTATATATATAACTATATATTATATATATATTATATATTATTATATATCTATATTCTACTTATACTATATATAACAATATAAACTATATAATATATAATATACTACCATAATATAACTATATATATTATCTATATATATATAACTATATACATATATAATAAATATAAAAACCTCCTATATATTATCATCAAATAAATATATAATAAATATATAAAAACTATATACATATATATATCTATATATATATACTATTATTTTATACTTATATTACATTTATATGCCATATATAATATACACTATACTATATATATATATATTTTAACACATATATAGATATAAAGATAATATTATATAGCTATATTATATATTATTTTTATTTCTTTTAAGTTCACCCTTCAATTCAGTTTTCTATGTTAATTACTTTTTAAGAGGTAACATGATTTTTTTGATTTTTTAAAAAAATTAAATAAATCACTAGCGCATACATACGATGCTAAAAAACTACTCAACTCTCGCTGGAATCAGGATAGATATAGATATATAAATGGAACAATTTTTTCTTTTTGGGCTATTTTATTTTTTTTCTCCGAAAACTACGAATAGCTACAAGAAAAACTATACTTCCGTGGAATCAGCGTCAAGGAAAATTCGTTCTAATGCCGAATATTATATATATAGATATATATATAGGAGAGAGAGATATATATATTAATATATATATATATATAATACAACACGATAGACCAGAAAACTAATAACATTCGTGGAATCAGCGTAAGAATTGTTCTCAAAATGTAAACAAAACACATTTTTAATATAATTATATAGGAGATATATATATATATATTTATATATATGCATAGATGATAGATATATTAGTGGATAGAGATAAGATATAACAAAATGCGCAAATTTTTTTTTGATTTTTGGGGTTATTTTATTTTTTTTTCTCAAAACCTACGATAGCTACAAGACCAATAATAACATTCGTGGATCAGCGTAAGAACATTGTTCTGAAATCTGAACTTTTGTTTTTGGATTTTTGGTTATTTATTTTATTTTCTCGAAAACTCCGATAGCTTACAGGGAACTATTAGTTTTCCTCCATTTTTAAAACAATTTCTTACGGCGCTGATTCCAAAAAGGTTATTATTTTTTTTGTAACTATCGTTTTCGAGAAAAAAAAATAAACAACCAAAAAATCAAAATTTTTTTTTTCCATTTTTAGAACAAATATCTTACGCTGATTTCACGAATGTTATTAGTTTTCTGGTGGCTATCGTAGTTTTCGAGTTTTTTTGCACTTAACCTTCGACTTATATCTCTGACGTTCGTTCGTTTGTTTGTTGAACTAATATAAGTCGAAGGCTTACGGATAATCGCAAAAGCGGCTGAACGCTTTTAAATGCCATTTTTTTAAGCTCGACAACTCGATATAGTGACGTCTCAACGGGAACTGATATATGTCAAAGGTCTAAGTGTGAAAATCTTAAAAAATCACAAAGAAAATATTTCCCCGATAATTTTTCTGTTCAATTTTTTTTCGGAATTTTTGCACTTAGACCTTCGACTTATATTTAGTCCCCGAATGGGCGTCACTATATGACGTCATAGTGGGTTTAACGATAATCTCGAAAACTACGTAGCCTACAAGGACAACTATAACATTCGTGGAATCAGCGTAAGAAAATGGTTCTAAAATGGAAAAAAAAATTTTGATTTTTTGGGGCTATTTATTTTTTTTTTCTCAAAAACTACGATAGGTAGAAGAAAACTAATACATTCGTGGAATCAACGTAAGAAAATTGTTCAAAAAATGAAAAAAAATTTTTGATTTTTTTTGGGATATTTTATTTTTTTTCTCGAAAACTACGATAGCTAAGGAAACTAATAACATTCGTGGAATCAGCGTAAGAAAATTTTTCTGAAAATGGCAAAAAAACTTTTTTGGTTTTTTTGGGCTATTTTTATTTTTTTTCTCAAAAACTACGATAGCTACAAGAAAACTAATAACATTCGTGGAATCAGCGTAAGAAAATTGTTCTAAAAATGGCAAAAAATTTTTTTTGATTTTTTTGGGGTATATTTTATTTTTTTCTCGAAAACTACGAAATAGCTACAAGAAAACTAATAACAATTGTGGAATCAGCGTAAGAAATTTGTTCTAAAAATGGAAAAAATTTTTTTTTGGTTTTTTGTTTGCTATTTTATTTTTTTTCTTAAAACTACGATAGCTACAAGATAAAACTAATAACATTCGTGGAATCAGCGTAAGAAAATTGTTTGAGAATGGCAAAAATTTTTTTTTTGATTTTTTTGGGCTATTTTTATTTTTTTTCTCAAAAACTACGATAGCTACAAGAAAATTAATAACATTGTGGAATCAGCGTAACAAAATTGTTCTAAAAATGAAAAAAAAATTTTAGATTTTTTTTTGGATATTTTATTTTTTTTCTCGAAAACTACGATAGCTACAAGAAAACTAATAACATTCGTGGAATCAGCGTAAGATAATTGTTCTGAAAATGGCAAAAAAATTTTTTTGATTTTTTGGGGCTATTTTATTTTTTTTTTTCTCGAAAACTACGATAGCTACAAGGCAACTATTTTTTTCCATTTTTAAAACAAATTTCTTACGCTGATTCCAAAAAGGTTATTATTTTTTTTGTAGCTATCGTAGTTTTCGAGAAAAAAAAATAAATAACCAAAATAAAAAAAAAAATTTTTTTTTCCATTTTTAGAACAAATATCTTACGCTGATTCCACGAATGTTATTAGTTTTCTTGTAGCTATCGTAAAGTTTTCCAGTTTTTTTTGCACTTTATACCTTCGACTTATATAGTATGTTTTTAGTTCGTTTGTTCGTCTGACCGTTCGTTCGTTTGTTTGTTGAACTAATATAAGTCGAAGGTCTAAGTGCAAATTCCGAAAAATAATTTCGACCTAAAATTTTTTTGGAAATTATTTTCTCTGTGATTTTTTAGATTTTCACACTTGGACCTTTGACTTATATCAATTCCCGTTGATACGTCACTATATGGGGTTGAAGTGATAGTTTCTACCTTAAAAGGTGTTGCGCGATCAAGTTAGATCGTTTTTCGGTTCCCTTCGAAACGTCACTATAGTATAGTGTCGCCTTACGGGAATCGCAAAACCGGCTCAATGCTTTCAAATACCATTTTCTTAAGCTCAGACTATCGTTAAACCGATTATGACGTCATATAGTGACGCCTGTTCGGGAACTAATATAAGGCGAAGGTCTAAGTGTAAAAATCTTAAACAATCACAAAGATAAATAATTTCCGCTCTCCGATATTATTTACTGTTCAATTTTTTTTCGAATTTTGCACTTGCTTTGACTATATTAGTCCCCGTGAGGCGTCATATATGAGTCATAGTGGGGTTGAACGATAGGTATCTCGAAAACTAGGTATCAGCTACAAGAAAACTAATACATTCGGTGGAATCAGCGTAAGAATAATTGTTCTAAATGGAAAAAAATTTTTGAAATTTTTTTTATATTTTATTTTTTTTTCTCGAAAACACGTAGCTACAAGAAAACTAATAACATTCGTGGAATCAGCGTTAAAAAATTGTTCTGAAAATGGAAAAAAATTTTTTGGATTTTTTTTTGAGCTATTTTATTTTTTTTCTCAAACTACGATAGCCTACAAGAAAACTAATAATATTCGTGGAATCAGCGTAAGAAAATTGTTTAAAAATGGCAAAAAAAATTTTTTGATTTTTTGGGGATATTTTATTTTTTTTCTCGAAAACTACGATAGCTACAAGAAAACTAATAACATTCGTGGAATCAGCGTAAGAAAATTGTTCCAAAAATGAAAAAAAAAATTTTGAAATTTTTTGGGATATTTTATTTTTTTTCTCAAAAACTACGATAGCTACAAGAAAACAAATAACATTCGTGGAATCAGCGTAAGAAAATTGTTCTAAAAATGGCAAAAATTTTTTTTTGATTTTTTGGGTCTATTTTATTTTTTTTCTCGAAAACTACGATAGCTACAAGAAAACTAATAACATTCGTGGAATCAGCGTAAGAAAATTGTTCTAAAAATGGCAAAAATTTTTTTTTTGATTTTTTGGGGCTATTTTATTTTTTTTCTCAAAAACTACGATAGGTACAAGAAAACTAATAACATTCGTGGAATCAACGTAAGAAAATTGTTCAAAAAAATGGAAAAAAAAATTTTGAATTTTTTTTGGATATTTTATTTTTTTTTCTCGAAAACTACGATAGCTACAAGAAAACTAATAACATTCGTGGAATCAGCGTAAGAAAATTGTTCTGAAAATGGCAAAAAAAATTTTTGGTTTTTTGGGGCTATTTTATTTTTTTTCTCAAAAAGTACGATAGCTAAAAGAAAACTAATAACATTCGTGGAATCAGCGTATGAAAATTGTTCTAAAAATGGAAAAAAATAATTTTTGATTTTTTTTTGGATATTTTATTTTTTTTCTCGAAAACTACGATAGCTACAAGAAAACTAATAACATTCGTGGAATCAGCGTAAGAAAATTGTTCTAAAAATGGCAAAAAATTTTTTTGATTTTTTGGGGGTATTTTATTTTTTTTCTCGAAAACTACGATAGCTACAAGAAAACTAATAACATTCGTGGAATCAGCGTAAGAAAATTGTTCTAAAAATGTAAAAAAAAAAATTTTAATTTTTTTGGGATATTTTATTTTTTTTCTCGAAAACTACGATAGCTACAAGAAAACTAATAACATTCGTGGAATCAGCGTAAGAAAATTGTTCTAAAAATGGCAAAAAAATTTTTTTGATTTTTTGGGGTTATTTTATTTTTTTTTCTCGAAAACTACGATAGCTACAAGAAAACTAATAACATTCGTGGAATCAGCGTAAGAAAATTGTTCTGAAAATATGAAAATTTGTTTTTGGATTTTTTTGGTTATTTATTTTATTTTCTCGAAAACTACGATAGCTACAGGGAAACTATTGTTTCTCCATTTTTAAAACAAATTTCTTACGCTGATTCCAAAAAGGTTATTATTTTTTTTGTAGCTATCGTAGTTTTCGAGAAAAAATAAATAAACAACCAAAAAAATCAAAAAATTTTTTTTTCCATTTTTAGAACAAATATCTTACGCTGATTCCACGAATGTTATTAGTTTTCTTGTAGCTATCGTAGTTTTCGAGTTTTTGCACTTAGACCTTCGACTTATATAGTACTGTGTGTGATTGCATATAGTGACGCCGCTTAGGGAACTGGTATAAGTCGAAGGTCTAAGTGCAAATTCCGAAAAATAATTTCGACTTAAAATTTTTTGGGAAATTATTTTCTCTGTGATTTTTTAGATTTTCACACTTAGACCTTTGACTTATATCAGTTCCCGTTGCGACGTCACTATATGGGGTTGAAGTGATAGTTTATACCTTAAAAGGTGTTGCGCGATCAAGTTAGATCGTTTTTCGATTCCTTTCGAAACGTCACTATAGTATAGTGTCGCCTTACGGGAATCGCAAAAGCGGCTGAACGCTTTCAAATGCCACTTTTTAGTGTATCAACTCGCTTCAACTCGATATAGTGACGTTTCAACGGGAACCGATAAGTCGAAGGTCTAAGTGTGAAAATCTAAAAAATCACAAAGAAAATATTTCCCCCGATAATTTTCTGTTCAATTTTTTTTTTTGGGATTTTGCACTTTGACCTTCTATTTTTATTTTTGCCCGAGGAGGCCTCAATATATGACGTCATAGTGGGTTAAACGATAGGTATCTCGAAAACTACGATAGCTACAGCAAGACTACTAGCATTCATGAAATCAGCGCAAAATGTGCGTTAAAAATGTGGAAAAAAAAAAATTTTTTGATTTTTTTTATATTCTTATTTTTTTCTCGAATTCCATGCAAGCTGGTGGTAATGATCAAAAAAATTCCGCGGTTGTTTGTGGACATTTTGGTTTCTGAAAATGGGCAAACAATATCTCCATTGACATTACTGAGCCAAGATCGGTACTGTCTCAGCAAACTACGATAGCTACAAGGAAACTATATAATAAAATTCGTGGAATCAGCGTAAGGAAATTGTTCTAAAAATGGAAAAAAATTTTTTTGATTTTTTGGGATATTTTATTTTTTTTCTCGAAAACTACGATAGCTACAAGAAAACTAATAACATTGGGGCTTTCAGGGTTCAGTAAATTATTCCAAAAAGAAAAAAAAAAATTTTTGCAAAAGATATTTGGGATACTATTTTTTTTTCTCCAAAAACTACGATAGCTACAGAAAAACAAACTAATAACTTTCGTGGAATCAGCGTAAAAATTTGTTCTAAAAATGGCAAAAATTATTTTATAAAATGGGTTATTTATTTTTTTTCTCGAAAACTACGATAGCTACAAGAAAATTAATAACATTCGTGGAATCAGCGAAAGAAAATTGTTCTAAAAATGGCAAAAATTTTTTTTTGATTTTTTGGGGCCATTTTTTTTTTATCTTCAAAACTACGATAGGTACAAGAAAACTAATAACATTCGAGTTGGAATCAACGTAAGAAATTTGAACAAAAAAATGCGAAAAAAAAATTTTTGAATTTTTTTGGATATATTTATTTTTTTTTCTTCGAAAACTATGATAGCTACAGAAACTAATAACATTTCGTGGAATCAGCGTAAGAAAATTGTTCTGAAAATGGCAAAAAAATTTTGGTTTTTTGGGGCTATTTTTTATTTTTTTTCTCAAAAAGTACCGATAGCTACAAGAAAACTAATAACATATCTTTGGAATCAGCGTATGAAAAATTGTTCTAAAAATGGGAAAAAAATTTTTTGATTTTTTTTGATATTTTATTTTTTTTTCTCGAAAACTACGATTAGCTACAAGAAAACTAATAACATTCGGGGAATCAGCGTAAGAAAAATTGTTCTGAAAATGGCAAAAAAAAATTTTTTTTTGATTTTTGGGCAGGCATATTTTTATCTTGTTTTTTCTCACAAAATAAACTTACAGAATAGCCTAACACAGAAACATAAATATAACTTCATTCGGTGGATATCAGTCTAATGAATAATGGTTCTAAAAATATGTAAGAAAAAAATTTTATTTAATTTTTTGGGATATTTTAATGTTTTCTCCGAAAAACTACGATAGCTTACAAGAAAGACTTAATAACATTAGTGGAATCAGGCGTAAGAAAAATTGTTCTAAAAATGGCAAAAATTTTGTTTTAGAATTTGGGTGTTATTTTATTTTTTTTCTTCGAAATTATCTATACCTAGCAAGAATAACTTAAATCAAACAATTCGTGGAGATCAGTCGTTAGAAAATTGTTCTGAAAATATGAAAATTTTGTTTTTGGATTTTTTTGGTTAAATTTATTTTATTTTCTTCGCAAAAACTTTACTGCCATGGGAAACTCTATGTGTTTCTCCTCATTTTTATATATAACAAAGTTCTTACGCTGAATTCCAAAAAAGGTATAGTATATTTTTTTGTAGCTATCGAAGTTTTCGAAATAAAAAAAAATAAATTACAAACAAAAAATCAAAAAATTTTTTTTGTCCATTTTCCTAGAGGGACAATATCTTACGCTGATTTCACGAATGTTATTAGTTTTTTCTTGTGGCACTTCAGAGTGTTTGCGAGTTTTTTGCACTTCAGACCTTCGAGCTTTTACCGTATACCGCTCATTTTTTGTTGTTCGTTTGTTTCGTCTGACCGTATCGTTCAATTAACTTTTGTAGTTGTTGATACTAATATAATTGCTCGAAAGAGTCTAGAGTGCAAATTCCGAAAAACTAATTTCGACTTAAAATTTTGTTTGTGGGAAATTTATCTTTCGGCCCTGTGATTTTAGATTTTCCACCTAGCTTAGACCTTAATAGACTAGTTATAATCACGATATCCCGTTTGTCAGACGTCACTATATGGAAGATGTGGAAGGATAGTTTATACCTTAAAAGGTGTTGCGCGATCAAGTTTAGATCGTTTTTCGGTTCCTTTCGAAACGTCACTATAGTATAGTGTCGGCCTTACGGAATCGCCAAAGCGGATGCGTGGAACGCTTTCTATAATTGCCACTTATATAGCATGTATCAAACTCGCTGTTCAACTCGATCTATTATAAGGACGTTTTTCAACGTGGAACTGATATAAGTCAAAGCGATACTACAGTGTGATTATATTACTTCGTGAATTCATTAGGCAAAGAAAATTATTTCCCCCGATAAATTTTCTGTTCAATTTTTTTTTACGGAATGTTTAGCACTTAGAGCCTTTCGACATAGTTTAATATACTTAAAGTCCCGTAATGGGCGTCACTAATATGACGTCCATAGTGGGTTTAACTCGGATAGAGATATTCTCGAAAACTGGCATAGACATACAATGATAGCTATAACATTCGTGGAATCAGACGTAAGAAAATTGTTCTAAACAAATGATAAAAAAAAATTTTTGGAAATCTTTTGAATAGATGATTTTTATTTTTTTATCTCGAAAACTACGATATGCTACAAGAATAACTAATAACCATCGTGGAATCAGCGTTAAGATATAATTGTGTCTAATAATGGCTAACAAACACACCCATTCTTTTTTGATGTTTTGGGGCTATTTTATTTTTTTTCTCCAAACTCGGAAATCTACTGATAGTTACAAGGAAAACACCCAATAATGCAACTTCGAATGGAAAATCGAGCGTAAGATAATTGTTTCATAAAAAATGCAAAAAAAATTTTTTGAAATTATCTTGTGAGGCTATTTTATTTTTTTTCTCGAAAACTACGATATAGCTAATACAAGCTAAAATGAGCTACAATAACATTTCGTGGATGATCAGCGTAAGAAAACGTTTCTAAAAATGGCAAAAAATATTTTTTTTGATTTTTATTGGGCTTATTTTATTTTGTTTTCTAAGGAAACTAAGAATAACAAGAAAACTTAATATTCTTAGGAATCAGCATAAGAAAATTGTTCTAAAAAATGGAAAAAACTTAGAAATTATTTTGGAATATTTTTTTGGATATTTTATTTATTTTCTCGAAACTACGATAGCTAACTAAGAAAAACTAATTAACATTCCGTGGAAATCAAGCGTTAAAGATAAATTGTATTCTGAAAATGAGCAAAAATTGTGGTTTTGTTTTTTTGTCGGGCTATATTTTACTCTAATTTTATCTGTCAAAAAGTACGATAGCTACAAGAAAACACTAATACCATTCGTGGAATCAGCGTTATCCAAAATTGCTTCTAAAATGGAAAAATAAAATATCTTGATTTTATTTTGGGCCAATAATTTTTATTTTATTTTCTCGAAAACTACGAAGCTACAAGCACAAACTTTAATAACATTCGTGAAATCAGCGTAAGAAAATTGTTCTATTCAAAAATAGGGCAAAGAAATTTTTTCTCCTTGATTTTTTTGGGGGGTATTTTATTTTTTTCTCAAAAACTACGATAGGGTACAAAAAAACTAATAACATTCGTGGAATCAGCGTAAGTCGAAGGTTTTAAAAAAATGGTATAAAAAAATTTTTTAATTTTTTTGGGATATTTTATTTTTTTTTCTCGAAAAATACGATAGCTAAAAGAAAACTAATAACATTCGATCGGGATATCAGCGTAAAGAATATTTGTTCAATAAAAATGGCAAAACTCTTTTTTGTGATTAGTTTAATGGGGTTATTTTATATACTTTTTTATTCTCAAAAGCAAGCGAAAAAAAGAAAACTACGATAGGAAGAAGAAAACTAATAACATTCGTGGAATCAGGGTATAAGATAGTTGTTCTGAAAATATGAAAATTTTTTTTTGGATTTTTTGGGTTATTAATTTTATGTGTGTGCGTCGAAAAACTACGATAGGGTAACAACGGCAAACTATTGTTTTTTTCCATAATTTTTTAAAACACCCGTTTCCTACTCTGATTCCATTAAAGGTTTGTTTTCTTTCTCGAATGTTAGCCTATCGTTATAGTTGTCCCTCGAGAAAAAATACCCATAAAGTGAACCAAAATAAATCAAAAAAAATATTTTTTCCCTTTTTAGAACCAAGAATATTTCTTACGGCTTGATTCACGAATGGTTAGTAGTGTTTTCTTGTAGACTAATACTTTTTTCGAGTTTATATTGCAATTAGACCTATCGACTTCATATCTCTGGACCGTACTCGTTTTCGTTTCGCCTTCTTTGAAACAAAATATATAGGTCGCCTCTACTGGGAAAAATCGCAAAAGCGGCGCTGAACTGCTTTCAGAATGCGCACTAATTTTAGTGTATAAACTCGCTTCAACTCGATATAGTGACGTTTCTAGTGACGTTTCAGCGGGAACTAATATGTCAAAGTCTAAGTGTTGAAAATTGTATATATGTTGTTTTAAATTGTAAGTTATTTTTATAAAGAACTAATTAATTTTCATCAATGTATTCCTATATATTATGCCATATTAGTTATTACATATCCTCATGGATATTTATACTATATAATAACTATGATATATAATATTTAATATAAATATTTACTGGTCATAAACTACATAAAGTATGAGCTATAGTTAGGTAAATTATATAATATAATAAATATATATTATATATAGGTATAAATAATATATATTTATATCTTAACACTTGTAGTCTGTTTACCGTTATTCATTCGCGCATTTATTTAATTTTTTTTTTAATTTGTCACGCCTTAAATTCAGTTTTCGTATGTTATAGTAATAAGATATAGGTAAACATAATTCTAAATGTATTTTTTTTAAAATAAACAATATAAATTTAAAATAAAACTACGATAAAACAAAAAACACTTTACCAGATAGCTACAAGAAAAAACTAATACACATTCGTCAAATAGGGAAATCAAGCGTAAGGAAGAAATTGTTCGAAAAATTGGCAAAAAATATTTTTTGACTTTTTTGAGGGACTATTTTATTTTTTTTCTCAAAAAATACGATAGCTACAAAAAAACAAATAACATTCGTGGAATCAGCAAGTAAGATAAATTGTTCTAAAAATGGTCTCAAATAATAAATATTTTTTGATTTCTCTTTGGGAGCTATCCTTGGTTGACCAAGTAATATCTTTTAGAACATCATTATCCGAAGAAATCAGTCGGAAGAAAAATGTTAGAGAAATCGCAGGTTTTTTGATTTTTAGGGGCTATTTTATTTTTTTTTTCGAAAAAACTACGATCCCAGCTACAAGAAATAACGTTTAATTAACATTCTGGTGTGAACAGTGCGCTAAGATAAATTGTTCTAAAAACTGGCAAAAAATTTTTTCGACTTTTTTCTGGGGTAATATTGATTTTTTTTTCTCAAAAACTACGATAGCTACAGAAAACAAATAACATTCGTGGGAATCAAAGCGTAAAGATAAAATTACCTACAATAGTCAAAATTATTTTTTTTCGATTTTTGGGGCTATTATTTTTTTTTTTTTCTCAAAAAACTACGATAGCTACAAGAAAACTAAATTAACATTCGTGGAGAATCCAGCGTAGAAAAATATGTTATCATCTAAAGATGAAAGAAAATTTTTGATTTATTTATCCGGAGGGATAATATTTATTTTTTTTTACTCAAAAAAACTTACGTAGCTACACGCCACAACTAATAAACATTTTCGTGTGAATCTAGCGTACGAATGAATTGTTGCTAAAAAAAAATAGCAATAAAAATTTATTTTGATTTTTTTTCTTGTGGCAATATTGTTATTTTTCTCAAAAACTACGTTAGCTACAAGAAAACTAATAACACTCGTGGAATTCTTAGTAAAGATATTTGTCTGAAATATGGATAAATTTGTTTTTGGATTTTTATTGGTTATATATTTAATATTTTCTCGAAAAACTACCATAGCTACAAGGAAACTATTTGTTTTTCCATTTTTAAAACACGATCTTACTTACTCGCTGCCTTCCAAACAAGGTTATTATATTTTTTTGTCGCCTATCGTAGTTTTCTTAGAGAAAAAAATTATACAATAACAATAAAACAAAAAATCAAAAAAAATTTTTTTTTTCCTATTTTAGACAAATATCTCTGATGATTCCACGAATGATTAGTTAGTTATGTTCTTGTAGCTTATCCGTTAGTTTTTAGAGATTAATTTTTGTGCATACCTTAGACTTCGACTTATATCAGTTCAGTTGAAACGTTCAACATATTGGTTTTTTGGAACAACGTGGTTGCGAGCGTGATATGAAATCGTTATTAAGGTATTACGCATAGCGAAAGAGCATACACAACGTTCGTGAGCTGTGATGCGAGAGATTTAGGCATGGGTCAAGCGTATAGTCGGGCGATCGTTTTGAGCTGTGGGTCGAGCGTGGAGAAATTAGAGCGTGGTTAGCAGCGATAGGATTGAGCGTGGGATTAGAGCGTAAGCAAACAGCCCAAGGTTGAGCGTGGGATTGAGCGTGGTGATCGGATGCGTGGTGTTTCTCGCAGTACTGGCTATGAGCGTGGGTTGAGCGTGGTTGAGTGGGGTTGTAGACGTTGTGTGATAGCGTGGGGCTTGCGTTGATGTTGGTGTGTCTGTTGTTCTTGTGTTTCCTATGCGTTTAGAATACCCTCTATGATTCTTTGCAGTCTCGGTATGTTCGATGAAAATGGTCTATGCTTATGTATAGATGTTACTCTGAGTGTCAGAGGACTAAGTGAATTCTGGATGTGTACATGATTAAGAATAGTTTAGTGTTCAGTTTGTTCGTCATCTTGAGCCGTAATCGTTCGTGTTTGATTCCTTGACACTAATATAAGCAAGGGTCTAAGTGTCCGCCAAATTTTCCGAAAATATTTCGACTCTAAAAATTTTTTGTTATCCAACAAAAGTGGGAAATATTATTCATCAATGTGATTTTTTAGATTTTCATACTTAGACCTTTGACTTAGCGACTTATATCAGTTCCCGTTGCGACGTCACTATATGGGGTTGAAGTGATAGTTTATACCTTAAAAGGTGTTGCGCGATCAAGTTAGATCGTTTTTCGATTCCTTTCGAAACGTCACTATAGTATAGTGTCGCCTTACGGGAATCGCAAAAGCGGCTGAACGCTTTCAAATGCCACTTTTTAGTGTATCAACTCGCTTCAACTCGATATAGTGACGTTTCAACGGGAACTGATATAAGTCAAAGGTCTAAGTGTGAAAATCTCTAAAATCACAAAGAAAATATTTCCCCCGATAATTTTCTGTTCAATTTTTTTTTCGGAATTTGCACTTACCTTCGACTTATATTAGTTCCCGAATGGTGTCACTATATGACGTCATAGTGGGTTTTTAACGATAGGTATCTCGAAAACTAGGATAGCTACAAGAAAACTATAACATTCGTGGAATCAGGCGTAAGGAAAATTGTTCTTAAAATGAAAAAAAAAATTTGAAATTTTTGGGATATTTTTTTTTCTCGAAAACTACGATAGTTACAAGAAAACTAATACATTCGTGGAATCAGCGTAAGAAAATTGTTCTAAAAATGGCCTAAAAAAAATTTTTTATTTTTGGGGCTATTTTATTTTTTTTTCTCAACAACTTACGATAGCTACAAAGAAAACTAATAACAATCGTGGAATCAGCGTAAGATAATTGTTCTAAAAAAAATGGCAAAAATAATTTTTTTTGATTTTTTGGGGTTATTTTTTTTATTTTTTTTCTCGAAAACTACGATAGTTACAAGAAACTAAAAACATTCGTGGAATCAGCGTAAGAAAATTGTTCTTAAAATGCAAAAAAATTTTTTTGATTTTTTTGAGCGGCTATTTTATTTTTTTCTCAAAAACTACGATAGGTACAAGAAAATAATAACATTCGTGGAATCAACGTAAGAAAATTGCTCCAAAAAAAATGAGAAAAAAAATTTTTGAATTTTTTTTGGATATTTTATTTTTTTTTCGAAAAAACTACGATAGCTACAAGAAAAACTAATAACATTCGTGGCATCAGCGTAAGAAAATTGTTCCAGAACATGGCAAAAAATTTTTTTGGTTTTTTGGGGCTATTTTATTTTTTTCTTCAAAAGATACGATGTACAAGAAAAACTAATAACATTCGTGGAATCAGCGTATGAAAATTGTTTCTAAAAATGGAAAAAATAATTTTTGATTTTTTTTTGGATATTTTATTTTTTTTTTCTCGAAAACTACGATAGCTACAAGAAAACTAATAACATTCGTAAAATCAGCGTAAGAAAATTGTTCTAAAAATGGCAAAAAAAATTTTTTGATTTTTGGGGGTATTTATTTTTTTCTCAAAAACTTACGGATAGCTTACAAGAAAACTTAAATAACACATGTCGTGGATAATTCAGCCGGCGTAAGAAATTGTTCTTAGAAAAAATGTGTGAAAAAAATTTTTTAATTTTTTTGGGAGTTATTTATTTTTTTCTCGAAAACTACGATAGCTACAGAAAACTTATTAACATTCGTGGAATCAGCGTAAGAAAATTGTTCTAAAAATGGCAAAAATTTTTTTTTGATTTTTTGGGGTTATTTTATTTTTTTTCTCGAAAACTACAATAGCCTACAAGAAAAACTAAATAACATTCGTGGATCTCAGCGTTAAGATAGTCCTGTTCTGAAAATATAAATTTGTTTTGATTTTTTTGGTTATTAATTTATTTCTCGAAAACTTACGATAGTACAAGGAAAACTATTTTTTTTCGCGATTTTTTAAAACGAATTTTAACTTACGCTGAACCGAAAAGAGGTATAAACTTTTCCTTTTTGTGCTAATCGTAAGTTTCGAGATAAAATAAAGAATAATTATACCAGAAAAATCTCAATTAATAAATTTTTTTTCCCTTTTAGACAAAATCTTACGCTGATTCGGCGACGGAATGGTTTATTAGTTTTCTTGTAGCTTATGGATCGTATTCGAGTTTTTTGCACTTAAGACCTTCGATTATATCTCTTGGAACCAGATTTCCCGCATTCGTTATTGTTTGTTGAAACAACTAAACCCAGTTTAATATAGTGTCGCCTACGGGAATCGCAAGAAGGGCTGAGACGCTTTGCGAAATGACACTTTTTAAATGTAATAAACTCGCCTTGCAACTCGAAGTATGTGAAAACGCCACACGTCCTTCAACGGGATTCAACTAATAATGTCAAAGGCTCTAAGTGTGAAAATCGTTTAGTTAGTATATAAATATATACTTATATATTACCGTTATAATTGGTATATATAATGTAAATAACATAATATAGATATATAAGTAATATAATATTATATATAAATGATAGATTATATATATATATATTATATATATATATATATATATATATATATATATTATATAATATATATTGACACTTATACACATTTTACCGTTATTCATTCGATCATTTATTTAATTTTTTTTTGTAATTTTACATATTTCATAAATTCAATTCAGTTTTCTATGTTAATTAATTTTTAGAGGTAACTAAAACTAAATGATTTTTAAAAAAAAATTAAATAAGATAACTACGATAAAAACTACGATAGAGCTACAATGAAAACTAATTACTTTGAATCTTTCGTTAAGAAAATTGTTCTAAAAATCAATGGAAAAAAAATTTTTTTGAATTTTTTATTTGGCTATTTTATTGTTGTTTCTACGAAAACTACAGATAAGCTAACAAGCAAAACTAATTAACCATAACGTGGTAGGATCAGACAGTTTTAAAATACCAGTTGTTCTATCCATTAAATGCGCAAAAAATTTGTAAATTTTTTGAAATAATTTTTTGGGAGGTATTTTAATTTTTTTCTCAAAAACTACGAAGCTACCAGAAAACTAATAACATTCGTGGAATCGGCGTAAGAAAATTGTTATATAAATTTTTTTCATGAAATATTTTTTAATTTATTTTTGGGATATTTTATTTTTTTTCTCGATAACTACGATAGCTACAAGAAAAAACTAATAACATTCGAGGAATCAGCGTAAGAAAATTGTTCTAAAAATGGCCAAAAAAATTTTTTTGATTTTTTGTGGCTATTTTATTTTTATTTTTTTTCTCTGAAGACTACGATAGCTACAAGAAACTAATAGACATTCGTGGAATCAGCCGTTAAGGAAAATTGTTCATGCCAAAATATGAAAATTGTTTTTGGATTTTTTGGTTATTTATTTTATTTTCTCGAAAAACTACGATAGCTACAGGGAAACTATTGTTTCTCCATTTTTAAAACAAATTTCTTACGCTGATTTCCAAAAAGGTTTATTATTTTTTGTTAGCATCGTAGTTTTTCGAGAAAATAAAAAAAATAAACAACCAAAAAAATCAAAAAATTTTTCCATTTTTAGAACAAATATCTTACGCTGATTCCACGCAATGTTTATTTAGTTTTTCTTGTGCTACTCGTAGGGCTTCTTCCGAAGTTTGTTTTTCTCGCACTTAGACCATGGATACGACTACTTATAATCTCTGACCGTTTCGTTCGTTTGTTTGTTGAAACTAACTACCTATAGTGTCGCCTTACTTGGACAAATCGCCAAAAGAGCGCGGTTCCAACCCTAACGCTTTCAAATAGCACTTTTTAGTGTATAAAAACTCGCTTCAAACTCGATATAGTGCACTTTCAACGGGAACTAAATGTCAAGTCTAAGTGCTGAAAAGTCTAAAAAAATCACAAAGGAAAATATTTCCGCCCGATACTTTTCTGTCAATTTTTTTTGTTCGGCGCAAATTTGCACTTAGACCGCTTCGGACTAATACCTCCTTAGTGCTCCCCGATATGAGGCCCGTCACTATATGAACGTTCATAGTGGGTTAACGAATAGTGTATCTCGATTCCGTAATGAAAACTACGATAGCTCAAGAGAAAACTGAATAACATTCGTTGGAATTCCTCAGCGTAAGAAAATACTCTCGCTTTCTAAAAATGGCAATAAAAAAACTTTTTGATTTTGTGGGGCTATTTTATTTTGAATTTTTTACCTCCAAAAACTAACAGATAGGTGACGGAAGAATAACTAAATTAACATTGGTGGCCAATCAACGTAAAGACCAAATTTAGCTTTTCCACACCAAAAATGGCGAAAAAAATTTTTGATTTCTCTTTCGATATTTCTCTATATTTTTCTCCTCCGAAAAACCTACGATCACGCTACAATTAAAATCTAATCCAACATTCTTTGAATCAGCGTTCAAGAAATTATATATTGTTCTAGAGAAATGGCAAAAAATTAATTTTTTTTTGGTGTTCATTTTTTTGGGGCGGCTATTTATTTTTTTTCGCCAATAACTCACGATAGCCGGATACAAGAAAAAACTCAAATAACATTCGTTGGCAATCAACGTAAAGATAATTATATTCGTTCATAACCAAAATGCCGATTTAAAAAATTTTTTGATTCCTTTTTTGGATATTATTATTTTTTTTCTCGAATATACTACCGATAGCTACCTATAGAAAAAACTAAATAACATTCGTCCCGGATCAAGCGTAATAGCACAATTATGTTTCTGAAATATTGTGCATAAAAAAACAATTGGTTCTTGTGTTCGCTTTAATTTCCTATAATTTGTTTTTCTCCCAAAAAAACTGACGATTAGCTACAAGAAAACTAATACATTCGTGCCGCAAAATCAGTGGCTGTACCACAGAACAAGTTGCTCCCTCTAAAAATGACACAAAACATTTTTTTTAGACTTCCCTTTTGAGGGGCTTATTTTTATTTTATTTCTCCAAAAACTACGGATAGCTACAATGAAACACTAAAACATCGTGGAAATACAGCAAACGTAACAAAATTGTCTAAAATGAAAAAAAAAATTTTTTATTTTTTTTTTTGATACCTCTCCTTAGTTTTTTTTTTCTCGAAAACAACGATAGCTACAAGAAAACTAATTATAACACTCCTCAGTGGGCAATCAGCGTAAAAAAATTGTTCTGAAAATGGCAAAAAATTTTTTTTTTTTGATTTTTGGGGTATTTTTAATTGTTTTTTCGAAAACTACGATAGCACCCACGGACAAAACATATATTTTTTTCCACTTTCTTAATAAAACAAAATTTCTTACGCTCGTTCCAAACGGTATATTATTTATTTTTGTAGCTCCTCGTAGTTCTTCTGAGATTAATACAATAAAATAACCTCTCAAAATAAACAACAAAACACATATTTTTTTTCCATTTATTAGAATCAAAGTATCTATACGCTGATTCAACGAATGTTATTTAAGTTTTCTGAATTAGCTTTTCGTAGTTTCGAGTTTTTTTGCACTATAGTACCTTTATCGAACTATAGGCTCAATCAGTAAGTTTTGTTAGCGGTTCGTTTGTTCGTCCCCTTAGACGTTTCGTTCGTTTGTTGTTGAACTAATGATCAAGTCGTAAGAGATACTAATCGTCCGACAAATTCCGAAAATAATTTTCTTGCCAACCTAAAATATTTATGTGGGAACAATTATTTCTCTGTGATTATTGTTTAGATTTTCACACTTAGAACTCTACCATTGAACTTTATATCAATTTCCCTTGTCTATGTCCTCACGATCACTAATCTCATGGGAGTTGAAGTGATAAGTTAATATACCTTAAAGTCTTGCGCGGACTCAAAGTTAGAATGTTTTCGGTTCCCTTCGAAATGTCACTATATCAGGTTGAGTGTTGCCTTACGGGAATCGCAAAACCGGCTCAAATGCTTTCACAAACCATTATTCTTAACATCAGACATATCGTTAAACCGATTATACGTTCATATAGTGACGCTCTGTTCTGGGAACTATAATATAAGGCCGAAGCCGCTACTAAGTGTAAAGAGAAACCATAAAAAAATATCACATGCAAGAATACAATAAATTACCCCCTGCCATAATTTTCATGTTCAATTTTTTTTTTTCTGGAATTTGCACTTAGACCTTCGGCTTATACTTAGACCTTCGATTGAGGCGTCAATAATTGACTGTCATAGTGGGTTGAACGATAGGTATCTCGAAAACTAGTATAGCTACATATGAAAAGCACGTAATAACACTTGCGTGGATTATCAGCGTAAGATTAATTGTTCTAATACTGAGAAAAAAAATTTTGAAATTTTTTTTTATACTTTATTTTTTTTCTCGAAAAACTACCGATGCTACTCAAGAAAACATAACCTAACACCTCCGTGGATCAGCGTGAATGAAAAATATCATTCTCTTATACTTAGGCAAAACATTTTTAATATTTAAAATTTATCCAGGGAACTTTATATTTATTATTAATTATTACTGCGAAACTACGATAGCTACCAAGAAAGAATTAACCATAACATTTCGTGGAATCATGTAACGCTCACCACCCAACAATTGAAATTCCCAAAGAACCAATGATAAAAAAATTTTATTATCGAAAATTTTTTTGGGAATAAAAATATATTCTCAATAATACGTTTACTTTAAACAAACAAAATACTTTTCGCGGAATTTGCGTAAGATAAAAGGAACGAAAACTTTTAAAAAATTTTTTTTGATTTTTGGTCTATTTTATTTTTTTTTTCGAAAACATACGATAGCTACAAGAAAAAGTAATAACATTCGTGGAATCAACGTAAGAAAATTGTTCTAAAAAATGGCAAAAAATTTTTTTGATCTTTTTGGGCTATTTTATTGTTTTTTTCTCAAAACTACGATTAGGTGACAAGAAAACTAAAAAATAATAATTTCGTGCAGAATGCACACGGTAAAAAAATTGCCTTTCAAAAAATGGAAAAAAAAATTGGTTTGTAATTTTTTTATTGCGATTATTTCTATTTAATTTATTCTCTGAAAACTACGATAGCTTACAGAAAACTAATAACATTTCGTGCGAATCTAGCGCTTAAGGAAGATAATAGTCTTAAAAACTGAACATAGAGACAACACAAAGAACCCTCTTATTTTTTTTGTGGGGGCTATTTATTTTTTTTCTCAAAATAAGTACGTAAATAGCTACAAGAAATCCACTAATAACATTCCGTTGGAATCAGCGCTAGAAATTGTTTCTAAAAAATTGCGAAAATATATATAATCGGATTCCTTTTGACTTTTTTTTTTGGATAATTTTATTTTTTCTCTCGACAAAATAGCATAGCTACAAGAAACTAATAACATTCGTTGGAATCAATCTCTTCTT
>JABUQX010057133.1:0-30541 GCA_015478945.1 Trachelipus rathkii | reverse complement strand
TCTTTTCGACTGTATATGTCATATTCTCTACTACTTTTCTCGTTTCCGGTGGATGTCAAGCGCTTAACCCCAGGGATTGGGGAATAAAAAGGTAGGATGACATACTATATATTATATAATATAATTTATATATTAGTTATATATATTATATCATATATATTATATATAGTATATATTATATATATATGATATATATATATATATATATATATCATATATATATATATATGATAACTATATATATATAAATATATTTTTTTTTTTTTTTTTTTTTTTTTTACATGATACCACCCCTCACGGGCAATGCCCTTTTCAAACGGAGGGGGCCCAAAAAAAACAAATAAATAAAAAAAAAATACATAAAGAAAAACATTAAAATAACAATATGGAAAGTAAACTCACCCTGTCCCCTTGCCTAAACGCAAATTCCCCTTCAGGTGGCGCAGACGCTGGGATTTAAATTAGAGGAAGATGAATATAGCGGGGAAAATTAAAAGAAGGGCAAGGAGTTCCACAAAACAGATGTGGCTGGAAAGAAGAGAGTACAACGAGTGATCCTTTGAGTCTCCAATATTCACACGCAAAACTCATGCGAGAACAAGGCACCTCTTTGTATTACCGAGGGCGACGCAGTGGGGAGGAATGCGAGAGGTCAAGTTCACTCGAGCACCTGCCGTTGTATACCTATAGAAAAGAGATAGGGCGCCGACGTCACGGACGCAGAGAAGAGGGTCAAGGGAGTCAGGAAAGTATGGGGACCAGTTTTATACAGCCTCTTAGCCTAGCTGTCAACTTCTTTCCAAAAGGCGAGGGTGGAACCGGGAACCACCCCAAATGTGGGAACAGTATTCCATACAGGGGCGAATTAAGACCTTTATATAACTGGAGCAGTCTGAGCAGAAGAAAAAAATTCACGCAATCTGAACCAATAAATTCCCAGCTTTTTTGAGGCCATTTTAGCAACCGATGTGATGTGAGGTCTCCAGACAATTCACTATTTAGTGTTTAGTCCTAGGAATGTTGTATGTTGTTTACGTGGTAAATACATTAGAGCCGTCACACAGGGAATAGGAAAGTTGGGAGGTATGTTTTAGAGAGGGGAGATATGAAGAAGTTGAGTGTTTTCAAAGAGTTGAACTTCACAGAGTTATTGGTGTTACCCCACTGAGAAATCCGACCAAATCGGCAAGAATTGAATCAGAAAGCTGTAAGACGAGAGGCAACTCTAGATATAAACGAGGGAGCCAATTAAAATGAGTGAAAGAATGGAGTTGAGTCATCGGCATAAGACGAGTGAACAGAGAGGAGTGAATAGAAGATCATTGATGAAAAGAGGGAATAAAGTTGGAGATAAAACAGTAACTTTTGAGGCACATCAAACAATAATAAGAAAGCGAGGAAGGGTTTCTTCATCAACATTTCAAAAATAGAACGAGTCTGAGATGAAACTAGCCTTGAGCAACCAAAGTGAACGCGGAAATTCGAAAGGAAGGTAAGCTTAGAGAGATTAGCGACGCATGCCATACCTGTCAAAAGCTTTAGATATTGTCAAGCGCTACCACACAGACTCACCATGATCCTTAAGGGCAGGAAGACCATAGATCAGTAAGATAGGAAAGGATATCACCGGTTGATCTCGAACGTCGAACGCCATACTGACGAATCTGAAAGAAGGGAATGAGATCTCTATATGATCGAGGAATGATGAGTTAAGGCAGAGTTCAAAGATTTTAGATTAGTTATACAGTTTAAAGGGCCAAGTAGGACGATAGTTAGCAAGATCAGAGCGGCTTACCTTTTTTTGGATTGGCTGAATAAAAGCGCGTTTCCGACACTGAGGAAAAGTGTTAGTATCAAGGCAAAGGGAGTATAGTTAAACAAGGACAGTCGCCAACTCAGAAGTAACATTCCCTCAAAACACGAGTGAATGCCATCTGGGCCACTGACCCTTTCCGGAACGTTCATAGCATTTCAGTATCTCATAGTAACCTGCGATCCATGAGTAATGACAGTAGAGACATTGGACACCTGAGAGGGGAGGTGGCACTAGCAGGAGGAGGGGAAGCCGGAATCGTTGCCGATTGTTGGAATTGAGATTGAGTGAAAAAGAAGGACCAAAAACGATTAGCCTTTTCAGGAAGGAGTGTCAGCACTAGCAACCGTCACGAACGGATAACTGAGGGGGAAAGGCCAAGATTTACAGAAGTATTTCGAGATGTTTTTGGACAGAGGCCCAAGAAAATTATTTCATAAAGGAGAATAATTTTCCAGCGCCTTTCCTTTTAGTGAAAGAACTCTTGGCCGAGGTGCGTGAAATAATATCCCTTGCATCGATTCGGCCAGAGCGAAAAATTAGTTAGCCAGTAATAGCGAGAACGAGCACGGTTCTCCCCGGTAGTCATGGACCTTATACGTGACTCCTAAGATCGTCCACGTCTTGCGATATGGCACGAGAAGCAAGAAGCCATCCGACACCAATGGATTATGGGGAGAAAAAGATTTAGTGGAATATGGAATGAACCTGGTAATATCCTGTCACGGCCACAACCTTTCAAGCAGAACAGCATGAGCAGAACTCTCCGGATATTAGACGCATGATCCATATAAGAATAACGACACTTAGCAGAAAGCGACGCAATGCTCCCCAATTCAGCCCCGACTTAAAGTGCCAAGAAAGTTCGTTCTAGCGGCAGGGCCGGAGCTCGCTGAAATTGAAGTCTCTGTTAAACTTGTAGGGGAGCAACAAGATTAGTATATATTATATAATATATACTATCATTAGTATACTATATACTACCTATAGTATATACTAGTAACTCACCCTATATATACTATATATATATATATAATATATATATATATATACTAAGCCCTTATATATATATAATATATATACGTATATATATATGTTATCCAATATATATATATACTTGATAAGAAAATATCGTTTACGTGCTTCATTTTTTTCGTTTCAAAAGTAAAACAATAACTCTGTAATTAAACACAATAACAAATAAAGAATATGAGATGTTTAATTGTAATAACTTTCTATTTCCACATGTGATATACCATAACTTTTAATTTTTAAGCAACACATTTAACTTAAGTGAGAGGATTATTCTGCTGCCGATCTTCCGTTTAATGGACGATCATAGCGTTACCTTTGAAGGAATTTACGACTGATTGGTTTGTCCCAAGTCCATCCTCTACAGTATTACGTTAATTTTCTGGAATCACAAATTTTCTGTAATAAATTTGTTCATTTTTTTCAGCTGTACAGCAATCATGCTCTTGCTTGAATACATTTTCGAGCCTCTTGGAAAATGATTCTAAGGAGTAAAAACAAGGAGTGAAGTTTGTTTCATAAAGAATATTGTATAACAGTAAGCACAACATATAACACACACTTGAGTAATACCGATTTACCTTTAATGGCAACTAATTACTCCAGAATAAGCTACTTTCTTGCGTCTGCACTGTTCTTTGGAGCTTTTCCATAGAAATTCTTCTCCGACAGTTCATTATCGGTCCACAGATTTCTCACGGTCTTTTCTTTGACAAGTGTTCTTTCTAAAATAGTGAACAGGAAAATTATCGAGCCAAACCGCTAACTTTACCTATTCATAGTATATATATATATACTATATATTATATACTAATAATATATATACTATTACAGTATGAGTTATATATATATATTATTATATATATATATATATATATACTTAGTATACCTTATAGTATATATAAAGAGAGAGATGAGAGAGAGAGAGAGAGGAGAGAGGAGCAGAGAGAGAGAGAGAGAGACGAGAAGAGAGAGAGAGACGAGAGACCGAGAGAAGAAGAGGAGAGAGGAGAAGAGAGAGGTGGGAGTAACTACCAATCTTCGGTAGTTTATAAGTGGGTTCGCGTATGACCACGAAAGCTAGGCTGAATTTATTAAAAAATATTAATTCATTCTGGTGCTAAAATAGTTAAAAAATTTATTCTTGTGTTCATTAAATTAATCAAATTTCATCTTATTTTTTTTCTTTACTCACAAGGGGAAAGAAAACATATAATATATATACTATCACATAACACTAGAAATAGTCAGTCGCCATATAATACCTATAATATATTTATATATATATTTGACACTTAATCTGTTCATTAGTTATATACTTAATTATAATATATATATATATAGTAATATATATATAATACATATATATATCTTTAATATATATATATATGGTTATGCAAAGAATTAGAAGTGAAGTGGTGGCAGGGGATGGTGTGGTTAGAATGATGGGGTGGAGGAGAGTGGTGGGCACTATACCTACTGTAAGCGGATTCATGAGTTCTGGGTATTTGTTTGTTGGTCGCAATTCTGAAGAGAGTTTTCTGAGCAGGTTGGGTTAAAGAGATTTGGCAGGGTGTGTATAAAAGGAGGGTTTGAAAGTAATGCAGATAAGAGTAAGGTTATGGTTGTGAATGAGGAAAGTCCTCAGTGTGAAGTTTTGTTAGTTGGTGTGACGCAGCTAGAAAAGTGTCTGAGTTTAAATAGTTTAGGATATATGTTGAAGTGAAAAGGGACGGCTGATGCAAAGGCTAGCAGGAAAGTTTGTGAAAGGCAGAGAGAGGTGGCTGGTGCAATTAACTCTTCTTGGTGGATAAAGGGACTAAGTCTTGAGTGCGTAGGCGTCTTACATGATGGTTATGTTTCGATTCCCATGTGTTAGTTATAGCTAGGGACATGGTTTGGAATAAGAGGGTACGAGATCTAAAGTACAACTGTGTTTCAGCTGATGGACTGCACAGGTCTTTATGCGCGGTCGTTATGGTCCGCTGGTAAGAATGAAAAAATGAGGAACTGAACGTATTTAGAGAGTTTTGTTTGAAGTTAGGAAAGTAAATGAAAGTTAATAAATGAAAGTTTACGTTGAGCATGCGTTGGGCTCATGTGAAAATGGCCCCTCGTAGCTCTGCAGCCTTGACATCGCCACCCATCGCGGCTGCCCGCCTTTATGCACCACTAAAGTCGGTTGGTTACGACGGCGCGGGATGATAGCCTCGGCGTCCGAGTGTCTTTGGAGATCACTCACTAACCGGCAGGAGATCCCAAAAACAACAGTCGTAGTTTGAGTCAGTAAAGGACATCCCTGGGAGGAGATATCAATTGTGAGCGAGATTAATCGAGAATCACGTTCCAGGCGAGGAGAGCGAACGTTATATAATAATCTAGTTAGTATAAAATAACATATTCTGCTTTAAGTTTCACCCATAAAAATTTGCTCTCTTGAATTCAAAAATGTTGTTAATATTTCGCTAGCGTGTTAGATAGCTGTTTTACGATACATGTCATGTTGCGGTTCGAGTCTGGCCTTCATATATATTACCTATATTCATTATGTTCAGTACTATATATACCTACTATAGGTTGTTAATCAATTATATATAACCTATTATATATACAGCCTTTATGACTCTACGCATCGTATACTATACCTATATATCATATATATACTATATAATATATATATAGTTGGTGCACCGCCTGCCATACGGACTGGAGGACGCTGGTTTTCATAATCCGTCCGCGTAGTCAGTTGGAGTGATTTATCTACGGGGGGCATAGACATTTTACAAACTCAACTGCCGAAACACGTTAGGTTCGGGCGTTGGTTTGGGGTAGACCGGCCTTAAAGTTCGATTCCTGTGGTCCCCCGTTATTACCCCTGCACTTAGGGATAAAGCACGTTAAGAAAGGTAGTTTATATTATATATATATACCATATCTAACATATATAGTATATAGTATATAGAGTTATATCATATATATTATATATACTACTAATCTAGTACTATTATACATAAGTATGGCAAAGATTCACCAAGAATGCATAGTTCCAAGGGACCTTTCGATCTCATAACATCGACGTTGCCAGACGCACATCCATTCTTGACAAATCATATTAGTTAATAATTATTAGCCTTATTAATTAGCTTTATTGTATTTTGGAGTGGTGGGGGCGGGGGACTTTTCGTAACTAAAATTTGATCGTGATTTCCAAAAATGTCTTCTCTTTTAGTGTAGCTATCGTAGTACTTATTCTATTTACTGGCGAGGAACCTGGCATACTCATATACTTTACCTATATAATATACTATATATATATCATATATATCTACTATATCAATTATATATATTATATATATATATATTATTATTAGTATATACTATATATATATATTATATATGTATACTATCATATATATATACTTGTATCACATAACTTTAGGGCGCTTTAGAACATCACTCCTCTCTCCAATTAAACAAACACACATGTACCCTAAAAAAATGACCATTTGGTAAATCAGGTGGCACAATACTCCTTAGTTACATGAAATGTAATAAAAAAAATAGAAAAGTTCTTGTAAAATAAGATTGACTCGACTTTAGTGCTTTTAAGTTAATGAAAGATATACTGTACATTACGGAGGAGTGTTATGTGACAAAACTGCCAATGGAAGGCGAGCGCCAGAGTCGCCAAAAGTATGAGTTTTTTTTTTTTTAAACTAAAACCAATACCCCAGGTTAGAAACGCAAAGATGAACTGAATTCAATTTGGCGGTCTCTCGGCTCTTTATGTCCGGGGACGATGGGCCCTCCGTCTGTCCCACCGTCTAGCTCGAAGCCCTCTAAAAAAAACAAGACAATTAACGCAGTTTTCTCCCATACAGCGGTTTAGAAAGCAAGTTTTTTGGTAAATCATGAAGCTCCTTCTATTTGGCAAGTTGTCTACTCTTTCGTCCCAATGTTATATTACGATTAATTAAAAATATTGAAATCTTATTTTTTTTTTTTTTGTTTTTTTATATTGCATTTCCGTGAAACTAAAAATTGTCAACTGATACAAAATGTCAGTTTTTTTTCAGTGATAGATTCGTAGTTCTCTAATGAAAAGCCATATGTTACTAAAGTAAAGTACATTGCCATTGATATAGGTTATAAAGTTAACTTTAACACCCATCACGGCACACGGAGAGAACCGCATGGCTAGAATAGAAAAAAAAAAAGATTCCACAGGTATAGCTTCTATGATACATAATGTTTTTAGGGGCGAAATGAAATTTATTTTTCCTGACCTGACCTTGACCTTAAACCTGACTTAACCTAACCTAATTTTTGTTCACCCCTTTAGAAACCATAGGTAAAAAAACAGAAAATTTATTTTTGACTCCCCCTAGAACATTTTTTTATGTATCATAATTGCTACCTGCGACAAAAACTGGTTTTTGATCCGACTTCCCTCCGGGCATGGCGGTTGTAAGGTACCACGTTTGTCCCGGTAAAAGTACTTAACGCACAGTCGGGAGAACCGGGTGCGTCTCGGGATCAAGAATTACCTACTCATATAAGAGTATACTATATATAACCGTTATAATGATATAACTTATATATATAATATATATATATACTCCCTATATTACTATCTATATATACAATATATATATATATTAATATATATATAGTATATATATATATATATAAGTATGATATATATATATACTATACTATATATATATAACGTACAAATTATCTCATAAGCCGTGAGTATCGTATTTATTAATATACTGATCAAAGCATTACATAACGCCCACCGAGCGGGAGACGTCAGAATCAAAATAAAAATTTTCACAGGGTAGACATCTAAATGATCAAATATAGCATGTTCTTAGCGGGGTCGAAGATTTTTTTTTTTTTAACCTATTTAATTAGATATACTGGTTTAGCGTTAGGGTTAAGTTATAGGTTAGGTTCGGGGTCAGGTCAGGTCAAGGAAAAAAATGTTCATTTCGACCCTAAAAAACATCCTATTTATGTTATCCATAGAGGCTACAGTTGAAATTTTTTTTTTTTTTTATCCGACCTCCCGTTCCGTGTGGGCGTTACGAGTAACTTTTACCATCATCATAATATTAAGATATACCTACAGCTACTATACTACTATATACTATTATCTATATATTATAATAATATATATATGAGCTATATATAAGTAATATATAATATTATATTATATATATATCTATATATTAGTGATAATGATCCCCCTTATAACTATCTATTTACGTATATTAAGGCCTATATATATATATATATATATATATAGTGATAGTATTACAAATTTTAATTATATTTAGTACCTACTGGAGGCCTTAGCATACTATCGTCTATAATAACAATATTCGGCCCATCATGAAGGAAAACAAAATAAGAATTACAATCAATCCAATAAAAAAACAAACTAAAAAGCTCACTTTACTTGTTTCATCACAATTTTTAGGACTGCTTAATTCTTCTTCACGACCTAATGTAATCGACTCTCTAAATCAAGTGTAATAGTACACTAAAGTAAACAAATAAAAAAAGTTTCTAATCAACAAATAAAGTATTACATACAACACCTCTATGTGCTTTCAAAGTTTTCAACACTATTGTGTTCAAGAAATACTCACATAAAAAAATCGTATAGACTGTGCAATTTCGCACCGAGTGCCAAATGTGGTTTCATATATTATTAATATGAGGCCGTGCTACATGCTTATCTCATTATATAGAATCTATTATTATTCTACCACTATATGAGGTATTATTATTATTATTATTATACGAATTATCATATTCATTATTAAAATTATGTATTATTATTAAATTATCTAATTATAATCTATGCATTATATTATTATCTATTACTAACGGCTATATACACTGTATTATTAGTGAGGGCGGAGGCTATCTCTCGTGCGATTAGCCTAGAGGGCCAGCGAAAAATCCAACCACCCCCACAAACCCCCCCCACCCCACAAAACCAAGACCCAAAACACGCTTTTTTTACGACAACACGCGCACACGACCTACACCCACACACACACACACCACACACCGACACATAACAGTATTATTAGAACCTACCTCATATACCCGAACGTTTAACTACTATAAATAGCAGGCTATATCACACTTCTATGCTGCTCCCTTATATCTTAATTTAAACGACTCACAGCGCCCTTCTTAATAGTACACCGCAACCAACTAATATACTCATCTATATTTATAATTATATGATAGTATACAAATACCGTATATGCATAATATATAATATGATATCAGTCGTATTCGTTATCATAGTACTCATACTTATATTACTATTATATATTATATCGACATATACCCTCATACCTACTATATATCTATGGACCATCGATATCGTTAAGTATTAATACGTAAGTACCACACGCACTCAGCCGTGCAGGTTGAGATGGTCACCATGTACTTGCTGCTCCTCTGCTACGTCCGTACCCTACTTCAGGATATACACCCGCACAACAAAACAAGAATCAATTCTTAACGGTTCGGTAATCCTAACAAAGACTACTACTTATTCAATAGTACTACTCCGCTACCTAATATATGAACATAATAATAATGGAATAATAATAATCTAATGTTATGAACTCAAGTAATATAATAATACGATAATAATAATAACTAATTAAGTAATAATATTAATAACTCCATAATGACTTATAAAGTATTAATAAATAAATAATAATAATAGATAAATAATAATCAATAATAATAATAATCTCTGACCAATTATTATTAAATCAATTGCAAAAAATAATTTTGCGACCGATAGTAACATGCCAACATACAACTGAATTCGCACAAATCAATAAATAATAATAATAATAGTATCATATGTGACAGTGACTTTAATATGTCTCGGTATAATTGTATAATAATTATAATTAATTATTTATAACATTTTGTGTCTTGATATTCGAATAAATAATTATAATAATTATTATAATAACAATAAGTAATTAATAATAAATAATAATAATAATTATATATAATAATAATAATAATAATATAATAATTATTATAATAATAATTAATAATAATAATAATAATAATAATAATAATTATAATAATAATAATAATAATAATAATAATAATAATAATAATAATAATAATAATAATAATAATAATAATAATAATAATAATAATAATAATAATAATAATAATAATAATAATAATAATAATAATAATAATAATAATATATGTGTTCTATGAAAGTTCTTACTGGAATTTTTTCCAGTAGGTCAAGTACGTTTTTTGGCTGGAAAATTCAAACTGGATATTCCGCTGGTTTTTATTATTTTTTTGAATTAGATCCAGCAGGATTTTGCAACTGGAAAATTCCCACTTGGTTTCCCCAGTGCGATACAGCAAAGTGTCCAGCTGGAAATAAGCCAGCTGGACATTTTCCAGCGGGAACCAGTGCGAAATTTCAGAATTCCCGCTGGTCCAGTACGTTCCTGCCGAATTTCCTACTGGACACTTTTTGCTGGGTAGAAGAAGTAAATGAGATGGAATGTGACAGTTCATCTCCAGAAATTGATATATTTTCTAGGAAAGATATAGTTAAAGCTAATCACACATTAATTTTCAAGATTTGGGTTGGAGTTTAAATCAAATCAATCTCACAATCAATTTATATATCCAAATATTTTGAAGCATTTGAAATTGTAACCAACAGTTCCTGCGTCTACATCGTCGGCAGAACGATCTTTCCAGTAGGTTCTCAAAGGTCAAAAACTATATTAAGAAGTGTACCAAAACAGGAAGGTTTAACACATCTGGCATTGCTTGCCATATGCAATGAAACCACAAACAAAGATAAATGTCTATAAGTGTACTCTAGAAGAAAACAAAAACACCTATCATCATTTCAAATTTCATAAAGTAGTAAGCCAAATATATATATACTATACTATATATATATACTATATATATCACACCGATATATTATATAATAGATATATACAGATAAGGTAAATGTTTTGATAATATCTTCAGGTCATATATATCTATATGATAGTATATACCTATATATTATATGATTATATATATATCCTATATAAATCCAAAGTTAAAGTTCCTCTAAAGTCTCAACAATTGAATTTGTAATCTTATGCTAAAAATGAACAACATTTGCCTTTCCAATATGTTTTACACACCGGTGGTATCAGATGCTAAATATTATCAGCACACACAACACCTAGAGGGGCCGACGCGGGAATTAAACTTTTTTTTGGTAACAAAGAATTGTTAGCTAAATTAGTTAGCATTTTTTCTATTGGTACAATTTATCTCGCTCCAGGGCTTACCCGTTACTCTCTCTGCGTCATGGTAAATTTTGGCCCCCCCCATGTGTGTTGAACCCAATCGCCGTTCCCTCTACATACTACCATGATTAGTATTACTACTATCATATTTATATATATATTATATATATATATATATATATATATATAATTTATAATATATATACATTATATATATTATATTACTATATATATTTACTATTTACTTTTATAACCATATAACTATATATATATATATATACATACTATATATATTTTATATATATTATAATTTAAATATATTATCTAGTATTCTATATTTATACTATTATATACTATAATATATATCACATTATATATAATATTATATATTTATATACTCTCTATATTATATATCTATTATATATATTATATATATATAAATATACTCCTATAGTATATATATATATTATAGTAGTACCTATAATACTATATATATAGTACACAATACTATTAGTCCTAGGCTAGTTATACTGGTTTTCTAAAATAATTTTAAATTGGAAAACTTGATTTTAATGAAGGGACTTCTCATATCGTATATATATAATTATACTAATATACTATATACTATATATATATATATATATTAGTTATTATATATATATACTATAATATATATATATATATATATAAGTTACATACGTGACACTTATATTATATATACATATATATAATATCATTAATAGTATTATATATACTAATATTACTAATATATATATAATATTTATATATAATATATATATATATATATAAATATATTATAATACATGGGCGTCGCTAGCTTCCAAGCTAGGGGGCCACGCTTTAAAAATTTTGCCATCATGCGCTACATATATATATACTTATATTTTATTATATCAATATATTATTATACTATATATATATATATATATATCGAGTATATATATATGTTAGGCAGGAAATGGTGTTAGAATGGTGGAGATGGACGTTGAGTGGAGGTGCCACCTAACCTTTATATGCGATATTTGGTTCTCGCTGTGGCGAATGCTGAAGGTCGCTTTTGAGAGGATGATCGAGAGATGTGGCGGGTGTGTGAAGGAGGAGGTCTGTGAAAGTACACGTTGGATAAGGTAGGTTATGGCTTGTGACGTGAGGACACTCCTCAGTGTGAAGTCTATGTTAGATGGTGGGCAGCTAGAACAAGTGTCTGAAGTTTAAATATTTATTGGTATTATGTGGCATGGAAGGGAACGGACCGATGCAGAGGATAGGAAAGTCCCTGTGAATGGCAGGGAAGGTGGCTGGTGCAGATAAATCGTTGGTGGAATGCAAAGGGGCTAAGTTCCTTGAGTGTGCTAGGGTCTTACATGAGGCGTATGGTTGTTACCTGGTGGGTGATTGCCATTATGGTTGTGAGCACTATGTCTGAATAAGAAGTATAGATCTAAGTGCAATGTGTTCAGATGGACAATCCTTGGCGGTGTTTGAGTGTGAGAAGAATTGATAAGAAGAGGAATTGAACGTATTAGAGATTTGTATGTGTGCAGTGAAGAAAGGGGTAAATGAGAGTAATTAAATGAAAGTTGTTGAGATGGTTTTTTCATGTGGAAAGGTAATGAATGATAGTCTAGGTTGGTTAAGCGGATGTACTGTATAGTGGTGAGTGTGTTGGGAACCGACCCGGCTGGGAGAAGACCGAAGAGAAGTGGATTGAGTCCGGTGAACGAAATGTTTAAAGGAGAGAAATTTGAGTTTGCCAGAGGCGAGAATAAAGGTGCATGATAAGAGAGGAGAATCGGCCGGGTTTTGTATGGTTAGCACCACCCACCCCCCCACCCCCGGCCAACGCCACACAACAACACACTAGCACCCCCACCGCAAACCACCCTCACCCGGGCGTTCCACCAACCCTAATTTTATATCCACTTCTACCGGGGGCAGGTTCCATCCACCATTTCTCCTCATTCTTTCCTGTCTCGATCCACTGATTCCGCTGAGTCTTCCTGCCAATATTTATGTCATTCAATTATCTTTAGTATATCAATCGGTTCCTACCACCGTTTACCTTTCTTCATCAACCTATTCATTATCCACTCTCTAACTGCTCCTCATCCTGTACATTTCTTATCTTCAATCGTCTTTTCCTTCATATTTGCTTATTTTATTCAACAAAATGTCTCAATAATTTCTTTCATTCATCTTTCCTCGCATTTTTTTTTAATATCTTTATTTTCACTACCTAATCCATATTGATATTAATTTTATTTTTGATCCTATCATTCTCATATTTATCCCATTATGTCCCACTTCATCCCACTTTTGTTACAATGTATCTATTTTTCCACCTAACTGTCCCACCCTTAATCCCAAATGGTTTTTTTTAATGAAACAACAAATATTTTCACCGTTCCAGGTATCATCTACACGTTAAATATTTCAATTGGAGCAGAGAAAATCTGTGTCTTCAAGCGGCAGGAGCTACCTCAACAAACTCAGTCCTCCACAACACAACACCACACACCACCACCACACACAACACACACAACACACACAACACACCACACACCACCACCACACACACCACACACCACACACACACATAGTTTGTCCTTATAATATTTATTTTTGATGTTTCTTTATTTAACTCGTCATCTTTATTGGAACTATTGCAACATCTCTTTTACTAAATATGTTTCTAAGATGTTGGATGGTCTGAGGATTCTTCATTAATTCTTTACTCCACCCCAGCTTGCTTGATTCTTTATAGGAGTTGCCCTCCCCCCCCCCCATATAGGATTAAGCTCGTAACATTTAAGATGTTTTCCGCCTAACACAACCTTCATTGAAAAGTGAACTAGATTTTCATTTTGCTAAACACTTCCACTCTCTTTCACTCACTTTCACTTTCCTTATAAGATTGCTATTGCATTGGACATCGAGACACGTCTTTCAGCACAGTTTCAACAATTCCCTTTCCGGCCCTCTGACTTAATACCTACGCTCAATCTTACAAGCACTTCATTGGTACATACACCACAGATTTATTTTAATTCAACTTCTTTTACGTATACTTTCAAAATGTATATGAACACGGGCCATTTATTTCGCCAGGTTGTTGCTTTTTTCCCACACATTGGTGTGGATTTTATGCCTTCCATGACTCACCCATCATAAATATATAATATAATTATATACTATACTTAATATATATAATATAATATATATATAATATATATAATATATATATAATATATAATTTATAACTAATATATATAATATACTAAATATATAAACTTATTTTAAAAATCTGGTAATATTATCTCTCTCAAACATACAGAACCAACAAGACCACCACAACAACACACACACACACACAACACACACACACACACCACACACAACACTACACACACACACACACACCACACAGCACACAAACGCACACACACACCACACTCTACATCACAAAACACCCACACTTTACAATCACAGCACTTCAACACAAAAACAACAAAAGATAAACCTCTCCGCAATTTCATCAAGCTTCCTTCACAAACACAAATAACCGATGAATTGATTAGAAAATTCGTTTAATGGAAAATTATCGTGAGATTGATTTTATTCAGAACAATTAATTAAGGTTATAGAACCTTAATATATAATAATATATATATATAATAAATATATATATATAATATATAAATATATATTACTAAATAATATACTATATATATTATAATAATATATATAACTATATATATTATATTAATATATAATAAGGTTACCATAATGGATAAAGTATATTATAATATATAATTAGTATTGTATATAATTAGAATAATATAATATATATAACATATAGTAATAAATATAAAATAATATATAAAAGTATATAAGAGAGATGGTGAAATATATAGTATATCATATTATACTAATTATAGTATATATATATATGAAGATAAATATATAATAAATATATATGATATATATATAATATCATACACTGATATATTATATATATATAATATAATATATATATAAAATATTATAGGGATAGTTATACTGACATTCGGTATTTAGGGAAGTATAAGAAGGTTTGGCGGCATGAGTTGTGTCATACCACTGGTAAAAGGGCCGGTCGGAAGGTGGACCAATTACCCTTACAAAATGAAACGACAAAATAGATAAAATAGATTTAGATAGATTTATTCAGCATAAATTAGAAAATAGATATAGAAGATTATGCATAGATAGATAGATTGACTAGCATAGATAGTATAGATCAGATTTAGCATAGCATAGATAGATTAGATAGATAGATAGATTATGAGAAAAATACACCCAGATTGAAATCATACAGTGCAAGGGAAAAAACCAAAAAAATTGCTTTTTTGAAGGAGAGAGAAGAGAGAGAGAGGAGAAAGAGAAGAGGATGAGAAGAGAAGAAGAGACGAGAGAGAGCAAGAGAGAGAGAGAGAGAGATGCGAGAGAGAACCGAAAGAAGAAAAAAGGAGAGAGAGAGAGAACCGCATCACGCGCCGGATGGCGTTGAGAATGTGAAGGGGTCCCAATGATTGGCGTCGTGGCCAAGGCTGGTAAGAGGTATTGTTGCTGAGGTTTTCGTTTGTATGTGTGAAGGGAAGCGAAGAAGAAGGCGCATGCCCATCCAAATCCTAAAAGTGAATATAAAGAAGTGAGGTTAAAGTTCCAGGGTAAAATTTTGAAGACGGGCCGATCACAGTGGAGACGGAATAGGCCTTACTCCACGCGGTAAGCAGGGGAAAATGGGGTCAAAGCGACTTGGAGTTATCTGAGGTATTCTTATTAGTGAGGATGATGCGGTAGTGAATAGTATGTATTGGTATCGATTATTGGCTTAGGATAGAAGGAGGAGGGATATGGAGACCTTGACTGACTTTTCTGTTTCGCTGATGAGGATGTATAGGCTGTAATGTGGATAACAGACATCGAACTATACCTCAGCGGAATTCTAGTGTATGCAAGAATAACAGTGATGACGGCAAAGAGTGAGAAGGTGAAGCAAAGAAGAACATGAATGTGAAGATAAGGTGGAGCTGCAGCTGGATAGCATCTGCAATCAGCTAGCACAAGTAGTAAGAGAAATAATAAGGAACGCCCACGATTATAGTAATATTATAGATAAAGAAAGTGCCACCACCTGTTCGGTGATAGTTGGAAATAGTATATAAGAGGAATATAATATAGAGATAGAATTAAAGAATGATATATATATTGATAGGGGTACAGTGTAAATATAGTATAAGAAAGAAGACAAAGAGAAATAAAAACTAAAAGAATGGTGATGTGAGAATTAGAAGAGATAGAAGATGAGAGAGAGGAAAGTGATTAATATTTTTTAAAAAATTATATTATTTATAGTATTTAAACGATACCCAAGGAGAGAGAGAAAGAGAAATGAAAGGAGCAAGATACCATAGATGGAAAAAGAAAAAACATATGGGAAGAAAAAAAGTGTTAAGGACAGACAGACCAAGGGTAGATAGAGCAGTTTCCGAAAAAAAGAAGATGACTTAATTTGAGAATGATTAAAGAGGTGAAAGTAGGCATGGCCTGGCTAGCTTTGTCTTGGTTTAGGTATGGCTGGCTAAAAAAAATAAATGGGCAACTGAACATGATTCAAGTCCGACAGTTTGGACGTGGTTTGATAAATAATCATAATTTTCAAAGGCACACATTTTCTAGGAGGGATGGATACACTAGGACAGCCGTGGATCGTCCATGTTCAGTCAGTTTAAACTCTACTAACTGTCTCTCCATAGTACTTCGTTTTAGCCAAGTTTTATGATCCTTCGCCAGGTACTGAAAGGCGCTCTACTGTACTTGGTGGTGCATGGCTGGAGCGGAGTAGTTAGTTCTCAACAGTCTGTTTTCAGTCGACCGAAGAAGGTTCAGTCGATTTTAAGACCTGGGAGGACAACAAGATCTTTTCAGATGCTTCACTACTCAGTTTCTTTTCCTTATAGATAAGATGTAGATAAGTCAGTTTTGGCTGAGACGGGGCAGGCGGTGCTGGCCTCACGTTTGAAATAGGTGGCAAGAAGTAGCAAAAAGGCCGCTAATTCTCAGTATAGAAGAGAGTGGTCCTAGGATGCAGGACAGAGTGCCTAATAAGAAATAGGTATGCCAAGGGCGTGCTCTGAGGATAAGGAGGATGAATAAGTGTGCGAGTGTTTAGATTGAAGGAGCATCCATTGGGTCACAAGCGAAAAGGTCCCGGTGCGCATGTTGTTACGTGATGGTTGCTGCGGTGCTGCTGCGCCTTTACCAACAATGCGTCGGTATATTCAGATCAAGCCCCAGTTGCTCGGCGATTTGATTAGCTTCTTTTAAACACTTCATCGGTGAATCTCTTGATTCTTTCATCTTTGATGGTTTCCAAACCGTTTCCACAAGTGTGCTTGAAATATGTCCTCTTGGCGTACAGTTTTTTTTTTGACGATATCCAAGATCTTTGATTTGTGAGTCGCTCGGCTCGGTTAAATTCGGGGTTCTGCATTTACAACTTGGCTCTTTACATAGACAGAATACTTTATGCTGTCATATCCATACATTAGCGTATCTGCTGCATGCAGATGAATCGACGCTTACATTTGCCGCTGATGCACTGTGTGGAGAGAGAGCGCATTTTTTTCTATCGTAAATCATGCATATCCGGCCTCCCTCTCTGTGGGCCCGCTATTTCCTTCAATGGAAAGGGTTTCTGAACTGCCCTCTAGCCATCCCTTTAATCGTCACAGCGTGCCTCCTTATACTTCGATGCACTTCAGTTGTTCAGGACCATCTCGGGCTCTTTCATTAGGACCTTGGTATTGTTTGGCATTAACTTTCTTTCAGAGAAGCCTGACTCGGCACAAAAATCTCCCCGTAAAATGTCCTTTACTATGCTTCCTCACCAGTATTGCGGGATTTCTAAGATGCTCATTGTGTATCAACAATCATTTCTCGTCACAGACAACTATGATTGTGAGTTTTGTAGTGAAGAAAAGGCGAACATAGACAAGAACCCCAATGACTTCTTTTCATATATAATTTCTTACTTTTTCGACAGCAAAGATGATTGTTGCGTTGAACCTGCCTTACTTGGCCAGAGCCATCGTATGTAAGATATACAGCCAATTTCGAAACCCTGAGCACCACCCTCACACCCACTTAATAATGGTGGGCGGTACGCAGAGTGACCACGTTCTTAATTCTGGGACAAAAACTTGCAGGTGCTCCCTCCTATCGGCTTTCGCATGGTTTTTTGCGTCGCTTAAGACGCGTTTCAGTTTTTACTAAAGATTTGTTCGCAAAATTCCATGCTTTGGGACTTCATCAGTGACGTCTTTTGGGTCAAAAATGATTTAGGTATCGAACCCTATGGAAGTGAGGATGAAAGATAATCATATTCCCTGTTCCAGAAATTTTAATCAGCATAATGGGTTAACATGTCTATGCTTGCCTGTTAAGTAATCTTTAATATACAGAGAAGCAGCACTCTGTCTTATATACCTTTTAATTATAACTAGTAATTGCTTACCTTAGGATATAAGTAAATGATTACCATAAAGGATGAAGTGATGAGTCTAATCATTGCATTATTTGTTTTTTATTTGACTTAGAAGACAAAGAGCTGTTATGATATTCCAGAAAAACAGTGGCAAACATTTTGTAGCATTGGTCCTCTTTGTATGATAAATTATTAGAGTTACTTTAATATTATTATATTAATATTAATTAATACTTATTTTTATAATAATTATAAACTATAGACCTCGCTTCTTTAGATAGAAAAGCACCTAATCATATATTTAGACTGATAATAGTACCTTATTTTATATTTTTATTTATCCCATCCTCATAATGAGCATAATCTATTGTTATCATTTTTTTTTCTTATCTAGTTCTCACTGTTATCTCATATAGGGTATCTATTATATAAATTTCAATGCATACTTAAAAATCAATATATAACCTAACTACACAACCAAGCACAAATCACCAAATAACATACACTGACCACGACGTCATGGGCTCATCACACTAAACACACCGGTACTAGGAGCTCAAGTATAAATATATTGGAATATATATAAAATAATATGATTACCCTATAATTGGCAGAGACTTATATCTTATAGTGAAGAGAAAGAGAGATTTTATATAAGATTATGAGTGTTATAATTAATTTATTTAAGAATATGTTTGATACTTGAAAATTTAGATTTTTTTTAAAGTTCCTAATTATATAACATGCGTAATGTAGTTAGTGATGATTAAATAAAACACAGATTTGCACAAGAAGCCCACATAAACCTATATTATAGATATAATAATGGTATATTATAGATAACTATAACAATAGTAAGTAATAATAAAACTAAATAAAAAAAAATAATAATAATAAATATGAAATGTTATTGTAGTTTCCTAAAGCGGGAAAGTTCTATATTTGAATCAGTTCATATTTTCTGAAAAAATTTTCAAAGTTCAAAAAAATTTTTCAAAGATTCAAGAGAAAATTTAAGTAAGTTAAGTTTTTTATAAGAAAATTATTTCAGTGGCAAGCTTCTGAATTTATGGCCAGAAGCCTTGCCACTAAAGAATTTTCTTAAAAAACTTAACTTAACTTTTCATGTATACTCTAAAGAAATTTTTTTTAACTTAAAATTTTTTTTCAGAAAATATGAACTGATTCAAATATAGAACAATACCCCTAAAGCTAATACAATTTATAAAAATATACCGAAAAGAGCTACGTTTTCTATGAAGAAAACGAAATTAAACAGGGGGACATTTATAATTATAGAAAATATGAAATACATCTAATTAATATATAAAAATTCACTAACACTAAAAGAATATAGGCTATATATGAAAAAGATACATTAAATCTGACTCCATAAGAATTACACAATTTTTCACAACAGGATTTATCGTAAATTATTTGCACTATGAACATAGATATTTTAAACGAGTATTTGGTAATTAAGACCTACCTTAGTGCTTAGGATCAAAGGTCTTGAAATATGCAAAGTAAAGGCAAATCACTTCTAGGAATATTATGACAAGGGGCACGAAGACAAAAGGTACACTTAGTAGATAACAGTAACTTGCAGAGGTTTCACAAAAAGGTAAATATGTTGAATCAGATACACTGAACAAACGATGAAGATGACACATGAAAAATGGCGGCGAGAGTGTCGAACGGACGAAACGAGCGCCCTCTAGACGATAACGGTTAGAGAGAGAGAGAGAGAGAGATTAATATGGATGTGAGATGCTTTTGAAGTGAGTGAGTCGAGAGAGAGGGCGAACAACGCTAAAAAGAAAGGAAGAGAGAGGAGAGTAAGAAGAGGAGAGGAGAAAGCAGAGGAGAGAGAGAGAAAGGGGAGAGAAGAGAGAGAGGGGGAGAGAGAGAGAAAAAAGAGGAGAGAGAGAGAGAGAGAGAGAGAGAGAGAGAGAGAGAGAGAGAGAGAGAGAGAGAGAGAGAGGCAAGGAGTTGCTATAATTATAGGGAAAGAGGATGGAACGAGAGGAGGGAAAGAGAGAAGAGAGAGAGAGGGAGAGAGAGAGAGAGGAGAGAGGAAGAGGAGAGAGAGGGAGAGAGAGAGAGCAAGAGAGAGAGAGAGAGAGAGGAGAGACAGAAGGAAGAGGAGGAGAGAGAAGAGAGAGAGAGAAGCAGATAGAGAACGATAGAGAAGAAGAGAGAGAGAGAGAAGAGAGAGAGAGAGAGAGAGAGAGAGAGAGAGCAGAGAGAGAGAAGAGGAGACGAGAGAGAGGAGAGAGAGAGAGAGGGAAGAGACGAGAGAGAAGAGAGAACAGAGAGAGAGAGAGAGAAGAGAGGTAGAGAGAGAAAGGAGAAAGAGACGGGAGAGAGAGAGAGTAGAGAGAGAGAGAGAGAGAGAGAGAGAGAGAGAGAGAGAGAGAGAGAGAGAGAGAGAGAGAGAGAGAGAGAGAGAGAGAGAGAGAGAGAGAGATTCAACAAAGCAAAACGTGAGTAAATGCTGTTAATTTGAATATCACTGAAACAATTAAGTTTCGAAAGAAAGATGAGGCGAATTAATCATATATGGCAGAAAAAAACTCATTTTCAATTTCTATTAACTCTGCAACCAGTATTCCAGTCCTTGGCTTAGTACATATGTGATTTAAGTTAACAAGAGGATACAACGCAAGCAATGAATTAGTATTGATGATAATAATAATCAATGGTGAGAAAAATATTAATTCCTCTTTATATATTATTAAGAAATTTTGACACAATATGAAGTCTCATTTACCTTATTAGACTATGCCAATTTCGTCTCAAAATGAACTTTAAAATATCCATTTCCATATTGATATACCATTGTAATTCAGTTACTATCAAAACTTCACACAAATTTAATTATATACTGTACATGATAAAGTATATACAGTATTGTCACAAATTAATCATATACCCAAATTATTCAAACCTTGATGGAACAGTTAAATGCCATTAGGACATGCACATTCACTTCATGTAATGTGATCTATTAAAATTTTGGTTTCACCAGCTTCTATTTAAAACGGTTCAAAGATTTCTGAAACCTGTAATCCACAAACAACAAACTTTGAATATTTTCATCTCTTATCTGAAAAAAAAAGAGGTAAAATGTTTCTTTAAAATATTGACAAAACGTGAAAACGTAGCGGAATTTATCAATTTTATAATTTTATTACTAGCCTTTATTAGGATATGTTTTCTATTTCAATAAAAAAGCTAAATAATTTCTTCAGATATTATTTAGATATGTACAAAAAAAAATATTTTACATGTTGTTTATTATTGTTTTTTTTTTTTTTTTTTTTTAAAGAAATGCTTAAAATGTTGGATGTTGTTGTTTATTATTATTATTATTATTTTTTTTAAAGAAATGATTAAAATGTTGGATGTTGGGGTTTAAATGAGGTGTTCACTTTTGAAAAACGAGTAATTCCAAATTAGGATTGAGTACTTGCACCGTCAGTTGCACGGGATAATTTTTAAGAAATTTTCAATTGTCCTACACAGTTTTGAAAGAATATTTGAAAGTGCCGCCTTTACCTTCCGTTTACCGGAGGTGCCTAGGCCTAGGCTACAAATAGTTAACAGATAAGCCCATAGGCTTTTATGATAGTTTAAAGTCTATGGGTAATGGCTAGATATTTTATTTTTTTTTATTAATTTTATTTTTATTTTGTGGAATGCAGTTTGTAAAAGTTATTTATCTTTTTTGTTTAAAGATTATAAAAAATTTTGTCATCTTGTAAACACAATATATATATATAGCAATCAACAAATGGCCAAGGTATAAATTTCGTCAAGATGTTAGGCGTAGAGCAACCAGGAGATTTCTGGGTATGAGCTATGAGGAGAGGCTGAAGGAGTTAGGAATGTTGGTGGTAATTGTTACCCAGAGGGTTGTCACCCCCGATTTTTATGAAAATCACAGGATATACTCTAAAAAAATAATAATAAAAAAAAAGGGAAAACGAAAATCGTCGCTCTCCTAGGAAAAAAAGTTACAGCCTCTCAAAGTTGTAAAAAACCCCATAGGATTTGTTATTAAAAAAAAAACCAAAAATTTTTTTTTTTGAAAATCACAGGATATACTCTAAAAAAATAATAATGAAGAATAGTGAAAACGAAAATCGTCCGTCTCTTTAGGAAAAAAAGTACAGCCTCTGAAGTTAAAAATTTTCCCATTAGGACTTTCTTATAATTAAAAATTTAGTGGTATCCATTCGCGTTTTAGGGCCATCCTAGTTCAGTTATGATAAGATTTGTTAATTCTACATAGATTTTCTCTGTGTATACCTAACAAAACTTATCATAACCTGACTTAGAGGGCCTGAAATGAGACCTAACCTGGATCGATCAATATTGAAAAGTCTATGGGATTTTTAACAACTTTGAGAAGGCTGTAACTTCTTTTTCCTAAGAAGAGCGACAATTTTTCGTTTTCACTATTCTTCATTTTATTTTGTTTAGCAGTAGTATTCTGTGATTTATAAAAATCGGAGGTGACAACCCTCTGGGTAACAATTACCATGTTGGTAATTGTGGATAATTCACCAGTCCAAATTTGACAAAGACTATTAAAACTACAAGCATTTAATGGAAAAAAATGGTATCAAATAATTTTATATAGGCTATATATATACAGTCTTTATTAATTGTTACTTTAATTTAGTGATTAATTGAAATTAAAGGTAATTGCTTACCCAGAGGGTCTGGTCACCCCGATTGTTATGAAAATCACAGCATATAGTCTAAAAAAATAATAAAAAGAAGGTGGAAAACGAAAATACCTCGCTTCTCCTTAGGAAAAAAAAGTTAACAGCCTCTCACCAAAGTTGTAAAAAAACCCATAGGATTTGTTATTAAAAAAAAAAAAAAATAAAATTTTTTTTTTTGATTTTCACAGGATATACTCTAAAAAAATAATAATGAAGAATAGTGAAAGCGAAAATCGGCGAAGTCTCTTTAGGAAAAGTTCAACAGGCCTCTTGAAGCTTGAAAAAAATTTTCTATAGACTTTCTTATAATAAAAATTAGTGGGGCCTCGTGGATCGTTTTAGGGCCATCCTAGGTTAAGGTTATGATAAGATTGTTAATTCTACATAGATTTTCTCTGTGCTATACCTAACAAAAACTTATCATACCGTCGACTTAGAGGCCTGAAATGCAGACCTAAACCTGGAGTCGATCAAGATTGAAAAAGTCTATGGTGATTTTTAACAACTTGAGGGCTGTAAACTTTTTTCCTAAAGATGAGCCGACAATTTGCGTTTTCACTTATTCTCATTAATATTTGTTTAGAGTATATTCCTGGATTTTCATAAAAATTCGGGGGTTGACAACCCTCTGGGTAACAATTTAAATTAAATTAGGGTTTCCAGTCACAGACTACAGTTAAGCCTACCTGTGATATAACTTTTTATTATTATCCCTGCCTAGGCTAGCTAAATAAATTGTGAAATTTAACCTATTGTTAAGAGTTACTGGAGGAATGGTATATGTTCTTTTTAGGCTGTTGACAGATAAAATAAGTGTTGTGAAAAACTTAGAAATTGGTCCGACAACATAAAATACTAATAGGGTAACACCAAAGAATCTGCCATTAGTAAGGCTTAAAAAATTAATATTTTAAAGGCAGTAAGTTTTAATGGATGCTCTGTGTAGTGATTATCGTTGTGAGCTAGTGATGATAGAGCGGAGAGTTATGGTAAGAGGTGAGATGCCCTGGCTTTGTGGATTTGAATTTCAGGAGTAAAATGTTTGTAAGAAAGAGATTGTGCAATTATGCTGATTGAAGATAGGAATTGAATTGAAAAGAAGAAGAATTGGGACATCAGTTTTGTTGAAAAGAAGACAGGAACTAGAAGGAAAGAGTAAAAAAATAATAAGAGATATAGTTTGAGTTTAAGCAGATTCTGAAAATTTTATGAACGATATTTTTGATAAACGATATAAATAAAAAGGTAAAAATGAAAGTGTTTTTTTGATAAATGAAATATTGGAATACTTTTAGAAAGCCATGATCATGGTTGTATTTATGGCCATTGAGTGAAGTTTTTTATTTTTCTGCTCCCCATTTTACGTACTATAATCTGTGTAATTGCAAGGTGATATTTAGCTAACAGAATTAAGGTTGCCTTTAGGTATACTGTGTGTGATGAGAAATTTGCTTAAGTTATTGATTATTGTGATGATTGTCTGTTATAATTTTAATTTAGTTGAGTTGATTGGAGCGTGCGAGTTGAGGTGGTTGATAGGTTAACCCTATTGTCTATGTGTGTAGTATAGATGTTTTACGGTAGTTAAGAGATTTCCTGTATACGGTTTGTTTGCAGGTTTATTTGAATAAAAAATGAAAAAGTATGAAATAAAATACTTTTTCTGTATTTAACTACAGTCTTTATAAACAATTGTTATATTTAATGCGGGTGATAATTTATTGAAATTTGTAAGGTTTGCCATGAAGGCGCCTAAGTTAGGCGCTACTATATTATAATTTTTAGTATAGCCATATAGCCTAGCGCGTAGGCGATCGATGCGACCTTACAAAGCGTAGATGTGCTGTGGTTGTGATATCCCTGGCGTATAAGATATGTAGCTAAGCTTAAAGTTTTAGTGCTTGTTTTAGAATTGTATTTTTAACGCTTATTTAAAAAGAGTAGGTCTTATTTTCTGTTTTACCCAAGTGATATATATATTATTTAAATGTAGTTGGTAATAATAATAAGGACAGTTTGGTAGTAAGCTAAAAATAATTTAAAGAGTAGTATGCTCTGTTGTGATATCTGTGGACTGGTAAGAGGTGAAATTAGTGGAATAGAGTGCCCTGCTGTGTGATTTGTGAATGCAGAGAATGTGTTTGGTAAGCGAAGGAGATTGATGCGTGTCGAAGACTGAGAGTGAAAAATGTGAAATGGACATTGAAAGAAGAAGATATGAGTTGAGAACAGAAGACGAGGTGAACAGACAGTGTTAGGAAAAAAAGTGTAAGTAGCGGATGGTCGAGGCAAGAAGACGGGAGAGAGCGGAATAACCTAAACAAGGACCTTTGGATTAGTATAGGGTAGACAGAGATTATGTAGTTCACCTAGCATGAAGATGTAAAAGAGGGAAAAGGATAAAGAGTGGTATAATAGAGAAAATCGCGGTCTGCAGATGAATGTTATAGAGTATACTCGATTAAAATAAAGAAACTACGAAAGATCTAATTAATGTTAAATAAGATGGTATGATCTAACGAAAGTACAATCAGCGCTGGGACCTGCAAGAAAAGAAGTAAACAGGTTTGACTTCTTTCCAGTATGGGGAGGGATCAGAGAGTCTCAATGGTCAAGAGTTTTGAGGAGTTTTTCTGAAGCGCGGTACAGACTGAGAGTAAATTGCTTAATTGGAGACTAATTATATACGATACCTAGATAGGACTTTTCAGAGTAAGTATATATATATATATACCGAATAAAATAGAAACGATTTGAGAGTGTGTGATCCAGGTGGCCAAATAAATATGCCAGAAATGTGAGTGAAGTTTAACCTTTATCGTGGATAGATATAGATAAAGATAAAGAGATTGTGGATACAAATGTTGATTAAAATTGATAGTGCATGTGGGTACAAATGATATAGGAGATAGAGGGTCAGTAAAATTAAATAGCAGATTATAGAAGGTTGATTCAGAAGATGAAAGCTAGTAGAAGAAGGTGCATGATTTCTGGGAATTTACCTAAGTTAGGTACAGATCAGGAATGGGGAAGCAGTTCTTTAGGTGTAAATGAAAGGGTTGGGTAATTATGTACTTATGAAAAAATTAGGTTTTTGGATTTGTGGAGAGAATTTTTGGACAAATATCTCTTTGCAGAAGACCAAGTTCACTTGAGTCACACAGGTGTTGAGCTTTTCAGTGCCTTTTCAGGTGACTTGTCTATCAAAAAACAAGGTAAAGTTAGGGACGATGGGCTAAATCTAGATATGAATAATTAAAGAAATGGTAACTGTAATGGTGATGGGATAAATAAAACTATTGTTGTTACAGGCTCAAATAAAGATGATAGCAATACAAGTAACAACATTTCCAATTTCAAATGCTTCTACACAAATGCTCCCAGCCTTAGAAATAAAAAAGATGAGCTGATTAGTAATATCATAAAGAACCTAGACATTATTTGTATAACTAAAGCATGGATTAATGAAGCATTGTATGGAGACTCCTTTCAGGAATTTAAAATACAGATATTCATTTTATTTATACCAGAATAAATGGAAAGAAGGGTGGTGGTATGGCCATTTATGTTAATAGCAATATTCAATCATCTGTGCTAATGACTGACATTAAAATTAATCAAATGTTGCACCTTTGGGGGCAGATATCCTTATGCATAATAAATCATACAGAATAGGGGCATTTTATAAACCTCTCGGCCAGAGTCAAGAATTAGATGCGGAATTGTTGAAAGAAATCGAGACAGCATGCCACAATAAAGAAATAGGCATATCCACAATGGATGATTTCAATTTTCCTGGCATTCAGTGGGATTCCTTGTTAAATGTGGATCATAGAAGTTCTGTATTTAAAAAATGTCATAGTAGGTATCTGCATTCATAAATTGTTTGTTTATACTAGATAACTTTTGACCAGACTGGTTTCATATATAGAACCTCTACAAAAGATACGAAATAATTGCAACTTAACTGACACATTAAAATTTAATTTTTAACTATACGAAATTGAAATAGTAATGATGTGGAATGATTAGTAGAAATAGTATGATGGAGAATTATATAAAAAGAAGAAAATCAGATAATTATTAACATATAAATAATATTAGATATTAATATGAAATGTAAATAAAATTATAATGGCCAAAATTATAAATGTTAATAAAAGGAAAAATAGATCTTTTAGAATTTCCAATGGCGATATTAACCAAAATTTCATGAGACAATAATGCTAGAATTAGTATGCAACACATAACACTAGGATAAAGAGTTTTAAAAAGACCCAAATAATACCATTGTTTATCGACTCCGTGGAACATATTTTTATAGCAAAATTTTTAATGAAATATATTCATTACAACTATATATTATAAGTTTCATTTTATAGATTTAAGACAAAGTATTAAGCCCGAAAAAAAATATTGAAAAATATATCCACAAAATCAAAATATAAAAAATAATAATTAAGAATAAATAAAATAATAAAAAAAACCTAATTAAAATTATTATAAAAAAACAAAGAAAATTAATAAATAAAACCTCGGTGAATACTGGCAAATAGGATGAAAAGAACCTGATTTGGTGCCCGATAATAGTATAAAAAGATAAGAGAGAAAAAAAAAATTACAACTAAACAGAAAGCGTAGATGTTTTAAAAATATTCAAATATTAGGTAAGATAAAGTAATAGGGATAAAGTAAAGATTTATAGAAAATTATTAGGGTAAAAATAGAAATGAACTAACCATCAAATAAGAAATAGGCCAAGAGATGAACGGCAGGAAAGATAATAATTTAGCATAAAAGGAATAGTAATTTTAAGAATCTGAAGAAGTTTTTTTAGCGACTTTATAAATTTAAAATAGTAAGTAAATGGACGATTGGTACCATAATTAAAAATTGACCAAAAATTTACTGAAGTTCAGAAAGGAAATGCGGTTGAAAACGTAAAATCCAGTAGATTATCTCAGAAACCGATCTGAAGTAAAAGATTAGATTAATTAGTTTGGAGATAGACTAATTAGTTCTTTTGAGATTGCAATGTAACAAATAGGCTTACAGAATTTGAAATCGATAATCAAAGTAATATATAAAAACGTTTATATATATATATAATCATATTAACCCAAGTAAAGCTGCAGGTCACCTAATTTATATATGGTTAAGAATTATGGTAGAGTTCTGAAGTAGGAAAGTACCAGCATTGCAAAGGTACAGCATTTGATTTTTAAGCAATCTATATAGCATTTGGTGAATTATATATAATATAGTAGTATATATATATAGTTATATAATATATATATATATATATATATATTACCTATATAATATATAACAATATAATACAGATTATATATAAATAAATATATGAGTATAAAAAGAGTATATATAGTATAAATAAAATGAAGTAAGGTACCAGATGACTGGTAAACGGCATATGCCCTATATATTAATAAGATAATGATGGAAATTTAAGAGAAGATTTGGGAAATTATAAGGCCAGTTAGCTTAGTATCTCTAATTGTAAAAGTTTTGAATAAAGGTTCTGGATAATAAGATTATCTGAAAGGTCATATAGAGAAAATAATTTAGAAGATAACAAGGTATTATTGTATATAGTAACTCCCAGCCCGGTTCAGATAATGGATTCTTAACATGGCTTATCTTTTTGAAATTTATGGATATACAATTACTGACTGTTATCAGACCGAGGAGAATCTAAGTTGATATTTGTATATATAGACTATTAGTAAAATAGCTTTTGATAAGGTTCACCCACATAAGAGCTGATGAAAAAGTATATTGCAATGTTAGTGGTATAGGTGGAGTTGGTACATGGTTGGATTAAAAAATAAAGAGTAGTTGCGAAATAGAAAACAAGTGTGTAACAACTTAAATGGGAATTAATAATTCATATGGGAAGTATAAGGGAAGAGTGTAATGATCCCATCTTAGCTGTTTTTAGGGGCCATCTATTTGTTCCTTCATATATATAAATATTGTAAGACCAATGGAGACAACTTAAATGCTAAGGTTTCTAACGGTTTGCAGATGAATACTAAAAGTGGCCACCTTCAGTTAGAATAGTGAAGGATGCATAAAGATTCAATAATGATCTTGATAAACTTACTTCTTGGGTGTGGCAGATAAGTGGCAAATTGATTTTAAATAGTAAAAAGTGTAAGGTTCTTCACCTAGGTACTCAAAATAAAAGTTTTAAACTACGATATGAATGGGATTGGCTTGAGTCTGTAGGACCAAGAATATAAGATTTAGGTATTATTGGTTCTTTTTAATATAAGCTAAGTAATTTGAAAGTAGTACTAGTTCGGTTAATATGGAAATAAGAAATAAAGCTAATAAGATGCTGGCATAATAAATGCAATGTTGTCTACGTAAGAGCAAAGGGAATGTAATAAGTTAAACACTGTTTATAATAAGCTATGTTAGGCCAGTAATAGTAGATATTGTGACTACAAGGTTTGGTACGGCCCCTTCATTTAAAGAAAAGAACTAGATATGCATTATGAAGAGAGTGCAACGTTAGAAGCAACAAAGGATTGATTTTTTTCTGGTTTGAAGGGCAATGAGGCATATGAGGAGAGGCTGAAAGGAGTTATGAATGTTTTCTGATTAGAAATGGTATCCTCAGAGGGGACATGATACATAAGATTACAAAATATTTACATCTATTTGATAATACAGAGTTCAATAAATTTTTCATAGTAGAACAATGGACAGGTGACCAGGGGGTTACATAATAAGAAAATTAAGAAGAATAGACATTGCCTCTTGGATTAATTAAGAAAAGCATTGCATTCAGTAATTAGGCGTTTAGTTAAATTTGGTTAATAGTCTTGCAGAGGAGGTTGTGATGTTACTCGATTGCAACATTTATAAAGGATTGGACAGGTATATGTTATGGGTAGGGTATAGGAATCATATAATATATTTGACGAGCAAATTGGCGAGTTTTTAGTTGCTGATATTAGTACTATAGTTAGATGGCCATGTGTGACCATTTAAACCTTACGTTAATTAATATGCAATTGGGATGATTGCTAGGTATCATAATTTA
>JABUQX010057132.1:5000-15000 GCA_015478945.1 Trachelipus rathkii | reverse complement strand
AATTTATAGATAATAGCGAACGACAGTACTTGCCAAAGGTTATGCTTCAACATTTTCTCTTAAAACTTTGCCGACTAGTTTCGGGTAAGATTCCTTCTTCCCATTTTCACTTCACAACTATTAATGATAAACCTTTAAACAAAATATTATAGAAAATTTAATAATAATTAAAATAATAAAGTTAAAATAAAAAAAGTTATATAGATAAATTAATAATTACAATATTATATAGTAAAGAGCTCTAGATTTAAACAAAATCTCACTTCAATAATAAAAGACTGTTAAAATTTGGATTTTCCGTTTTAAGGTGCGGTTTGAGATGCCAAAATATACAAGGATTCTAACACAACTGAAGATCGGTTTCCTCAGTTTGGGACAATATTCCAAAATGTGGCTATCCTGTATCATCGGTGGCCCTTCTGAAGAGCATGAGCATTTATAGCTGAATAGGGAGGGAGGATGTAAATTGGTCTAGAGTTCTAAATGAAATAAATACCTTTATGCTCAGCAATACGTGTGGAAAGGCTTCGTATTGTCTTTCCTATGTATCTTTCTATCTTCTTTCTTTCTTTCTTTCTTTTTCTACATATATATACTAAATATTAATATATATATATATAATATATATATCTATATATATATATATATATATATATTATATATTATATATATATATATATATATTTAATATATATATATAGTAGGTTTGTCAATTCTTTTCTTACGTTATTTGGTTGAAGGTTCTTGTTAATAAATGAATAAAGGAAATACCCTATGAAAGACGAAAAATAATCTTAGCCAACATTACGAGTAGGTGTTCAAGTTCGATGAGTCGTGAATTTTTTTATTTTTAATTTTTATTTACTTTTTTGTCTTATCAAAAAATCTTTTTTATTTTTTTTAAACTGTATTGGTGCTAAAAAAAATGTTCAAAATTGTTCTTCAGTATTTTATTTATTGTTCTTTATGTTTCTTTTGGTATTTAATTACATTACATTAAAACAAAGGAATTAAATATTTGTCATCCTGTGTGTGTGTGAAATAAGGTAATTTCTTGCGCGGGGGGTAACATAAATCATTATTTTTAAATAATAAAACATTTGATTACCCTAGATTAGGTTACGTTATGTAACGTTATGATAAGTCAGGTTAGGTTAGGTTATAATCTAGGTTAGGTTAGGTTAGGGTTATATTAGGTTAGGTTAGGTTGGTTAGTTTAGTTTATGGTAGGTTAGGTTAGGGCTTAGGTTAGTTGTTAGTTAGGTTACGTTTTAGTGTTAAGGTGTACGGTTACGTTAGGTTAAGCTAGGTTAAGATTAAATTAGGTTGGATAAGGCTTACAGTAGGTTAGAATAATCCTGGGCGTAGATTAGGATTTATATGATAATAGATTAAATGAAAGTTCAATTTTTGTTAAAATAAAATTTAAGCTTTATTTTCAAGGTTTGTGGCGTATATCCATATTGAATTGGTTGGAACAAAACCCCATGACTGTTGAGAAGTGCGTAGGATGTTTTAATATAAAAACTAAACAATTACAAAAGGAAAGTAGGACTTAAAGTAAACCATGGTCCTTCAAAATAATTTTTAGGTATTGGAAGGTTTGGTAATTAAATTTTTATTTTAGGTAAAGAAAATTAAAATATTTATTTGCTATTTAAACAGAACTTACTTTTTTTATTTCTGAAGCTTTGTTTTATTTCGACCGTAAACTATTTATTATTTGTGTTCACAATAAGTGTTGTATATATATATATATATATTATTATATAATTATATATATATATATATATATATATATTATACTATACTAATATAATATTATATATTTTATAATACTATATATATATATATTTATAAATAATATATATATATCTATACATATATATATATTTATATATAATTACTATATATAATATATATAAATATATATATTATACTATATATATATATATATTACGAGTATATATATATTAATATATATATAATATACTATATATATATTTATATATTATACTATAATATATATATATATACTATATATATAATATATATATATAATATCATAACTATATTATATATATATATATATATATATATATTATATTATAATATACTATATATATATTTATATATATATATATAAGGATTTAAGAATTTTTTTTTTATCAGCTCACAGTAATGTAACTAGAGAACGCAGGTCCTACACTTTAAAACAAATATATATATTTGAATCAGCGCGGGAAAATTCCTAAGGATGGGATTTTAAACTTCGTTTTATTTATTTTTCTATTTTATTTTTTTTTTTTTTTTGGAAGTATAAAGTATCAACTTTTTAACTAAAGGAATACCTAGGGTAAACCGCAAAGATGGCAGAGAGTACGGGTCTCTCGCTCCGGTGGCACAAACAGGGAGGACTAATCCCCCCTCTGGGATGGTTCCGGAACCCCGCTACTTTTGGTCTTTGGTGTCGCGGGGGTTCCTCCGACCATCCCTCCGGGGTATGAACACGTCCCCCCCTATGTTCCCCGTCCGCTCGAGCCCCCTAAATTTGGTTAAATAAATTTTGTTTTGTTTTTGGAAAATTTTTAGTTTTTATTTAGGGGGCTCGAGCCGAAAGGGGACAGAGGAGGGGGGACGTTTCATACCCGGAGGGGATGGTCGGAGGACCCCCGGACACCCAAAGTACCAAAGAGCGGGGGTTCCGAAGACCATCCCGGAGGCGGGGATTAGTCCCCCCGTCATCCACCGGGAGGCACGAGAGACCCCGACTCCTGCCTATCTTTGCGGTACCCTGGGGATTCTTAGTAAAAAAAAAAAAAATATCCTTACTTCAAAAAAAAAAAAAAAAAAATGTAAAGAAAAAATGAGTAAATATAAAAACAGTGTAAATCGCCATCTTAAGTAATTTCGGCTGATAATGCCAAATAATTATAAATTTGTTAGTACTGTGGAAACCGTTACCGATCTCTAGATTACAATACTATGATGAGCCCATTAAAAAAAAATCCATAACCAATATAGATACGATACCCGGTAATAATATATATATATTACTAAAAAAAATAATAATAGTAGTACTAATAATAATATATACGTAAAGCCGTATATGGTATACTCCACCTCATTTAATATTAGTAGATATAATAATATAGCATCATATATATAATAATATATTATATGAATATATATTATATAATATTATAGATATTATCTATATATATTAACAATAGCTATCATACGGTAGGTATGAGTGAGTATTATACACAGCAACGCTCTAAATTGGGGACACACAAAATACATGAAGATATCTTTACTGAAGACCAAAAATAAACTAAAAAATTAAGTAAAATGAATTTGAAAAAATTAATTCAATTTGAAGCTCCAAAAATAAAAAGTAAACTTAAGTTCTTTTATACGCAAATCGAAATTTTTTAATTTTAATCTTTGCTAATAAAAAATTAATTACTAACCTTATCCAAATACTAAATTATTTGCACTATATCCTCCTTTATTTCAAGGTCAAGGAGAATGAAACATAAAGGTGATTGATTCATTATACTTGACGGAAGCTATGCCGTGGAGTAAGAAGAAATGAACAGGAAAAAATCCTATTTACCAAATAATTATTTTTAAAGGACTATATGCAGAATATTGTAGACACACATTACAACAGTGTATGTATATAATAATATAAAATAATATAAATCATAGATAATATATATAATATATTATATACTATAGTATATATATATAATAATTACTATTATATATATATAATATATTACCTATATCTATATATACATATATATATACTATATATATACTATATATATATATTATGAAAAGGAATGTAATGTTGACATTATAAAACTTCAACTTCCATTAAATAGATTACCATTAATGTTAAGTAATTCTTTTTTACAAACATTTTAAATGAAATTTTAAATAATGCATTTGAAGTATATAATAACCTAAAATTTTATGAGTTAGAGAAAAACGTAAGGATTTATTTTGACATGAGCCATATATACTTCATATAATAATATTATAATCTTATATTATATACTAATAATACTACTATATACCTTATATATATATATAATATTATATATATATATTAATATATATATAAGTATATATATATATATATCATAAGTAATAACTCATATATAAATAATATATATAAGATATAACAGGAATATATATCTATATATATATATATATATATATATAATATAGTATATACTATACTAATAAATATCCAGTGTTAACAGGACTCATTGACCAAAATACTATATATATATATATATATTAATATAAATATATATATATATTTAAATATATAAATATATATTTATATTAACTATAGTATATATATATAATATTATATATATATATATATATATATCAATATATATATATATATATATATAATATATAAATATACTATACTAATATATATATATATATACAAAGGGGCGTGACGCGTGGGGGGGGGTATCTGGAGGATCATTAACCCCCCCCCGCCGAATTTTTATCCAAAGTGAACTTTTTCTTTACATAGTATGTCCTCATAATATAGATATATATATAGTATAATATATACTAATACATATATATATATATATATATACTATATATATATATATATATATATATATATAGATTTTCAAAAAAACCCCCGAAATTTTTTTCACCGTACGCCTATGTATATTATATATATATACATATATATTTATACTAATATATATATATATATATCATTATATATATAATATATATATATATATATATACTATATATATAATATATATATATATATATATATATATATATATAATATATTGCCCAAGTGTTTATAGTAGTATTTATTTAATTAACAAAATGCGAAAGATCCATAAGTGAATATCATAACTCATTCTTCTTATTTTATTATCAGATTTATAGCAGCATTGTAAAATCTGTACTTCAAAGACACAATTTTTACCCTGTAATATTATATCAAATTACTGTTGAAACTATCATTAGGAAATATATGAAATTATTTATTTATAAAATATGAGTTTTTTCTATATTTATATAATGCAAAGTATCGTCTACATTTGATTTTGAAATTTATGCTTAGAAGAATTTTATTTTCTGTACTGAAATTGGCAATATTGCTTGACGTATTGCTTTTATATCGTGCATAAACTTCATATTTTTTTATTGATATTTTTATTGTTCTAAAGTCGTACTTTTATTAACGTATATGATAGCCTCGGTTTGTTATGTATTTGTTCCATGGATATTTGATGTTTTTATTAAAGGGTTATACTTCAATTTTAGACTTCAAAAATGAAAAATGCAACCAATGAAAGGGCAATCACAATTTATGCATCTTATTCAGTTGTTATATTACTGTCATTTGCTCACTAGTGGTTCAATTTTTTGATAGCTAGTATTCATAAAAAGTGTGTTTATTTTCTTTTATTTCTACAACTATTATATTTGTTATAGATGTTTGTCTAGGGTCGAATTAGGATTAAATGTTACCTTTTTAGACACGTTTTCATCACGTTATCAATCACAATAAAGGAATATAGTAAATTAGTATGTAAATTAGTATGTAAAATAGTATGTAAAAAAGTACGTTTGTTTGCCTTTATTGCTACAACTATTATATTTGTTATAGAAATTTTTTTAGGGTCGGATGAAGAATAAATGTTACCTTTTCAGACCCGTTTTCAATCAAAAAACTAAAGGATCATAGTAAATTAGTATACCTAGTATATTAGTATAAGTTAGTATAAATTAATTAAATTAATACAATTAGTATATTTAACTACGGTGTATATAATAACACTTTTTTGCGTTTGAATATTTTTTTTTAATGTCTAATGTTTTTCAACGAATTGTATAGGAATCGACCCCTCTAATCACGAAAATGACATTAGTTTTCTATGTATTTTTCATAATCTAAGCTTTCTCTTAGTCCGTTCTTGGTAATATCATTGAATAAAACAAGCTTGATTACAAGGTGGTCCTCAAAACTGCTAAAGACTCTTGAATCGAAATGGAAATTAAAAAAACAAAAGAGAAAAAAAAAGTGTAGGTGGAACCTTTTATTTAAAAAAAAAAAAAAAAAAAAACACCAGCAGTAGTCGGTCATCATGTTCATGTCCCAGGGACCTTGATACCTTTCTTCCATTGTTCGGATATCCTGGTGAAATCTTTCCCCTTAATTCCACTAATAATCCTCCTATTACAATTTATTATATTCCAAGTGAGAGCCCAAAAAGTGCAGTTTTATGGACATACGAGCTCCCAGGTTCTTAAAGCTTTTCAACAGATTACTAACGATGGCTTTATACTCGGGACTTCGTTGCTTTCCTAAAAAGTTACTAGTAATTAATTTAAAATTAATCCAAACTTTCCTTTTTTATTTCGTCCATGGTCTTTTCAAACTCAGGATCTTTCATTAAGCTTCTAATCTGAGGACCATCAAAAATACCTGCATTCAATTTTGCTTCACTTATGTGTGGAAACATTTTTTTACATATAAAGAAAAGCTTGTTTCTGTTTATTCATTGCCATAACAAGATTTTTCATCAAACCTAGCTTTATATGCAGTGGTGGTAGTAGAATTTTTTATGATCAATCAATGGGTTAGCAATGGCATTTTGAAATCAATGTGTAAAAGATTTTCGAGCTTGCCATTCATATTGTTCAAAATGTTTGTCATCTGCCCGAATATCACACAAACAAATAGCAGGGATGTTTGGTGTAACATCCTTGCAATTTGAGGTGGGCTCCGGCTTCCGTCCACCCTTCTATGATAGGCGCTGAGTCTAAAGCTAAGAGACTAATAAACATGTCCCCTACTTTCACACTCTCTTGACCCTCTATCTCTGGGACGTGGCCGTTGGCGCACTATCTCTTTCTATAGGCACTATAACGGCAGGTGCGTCTGGGAGAGGTTGGCAGCTTCGCATTTCACCTCCATTGCGTCGCCCTCGCAATACAAGAGGTGCCATACTCTCGCATGAATTTTGCGTGAGTATTGAGAACCCCAGAGTTGTTCGTTGTGGTGCCTCTTTCTTTCCAGCTACTTCTGTTCTGTGGAACTCCTTGCCTTCTTCTGTTTTTCCAACTATATTTAATCTTCTTCTCTTTAAATCCCACGTTTGCGCTCACCTGAGAGATTTGTCTTAGGCTAGGGATTGGGTGGGTTTTTCTTGTCTTATATTTATCCGCCCCTCCATTTGAAAGGGCCTAGGCCGATGACTTGTGAGAGTAATTTTTTTTTATCTTTCAATGGGTTAGCAATGACTTTTTAAATCCAGGTTTAAAAGATTTTCTAGATGGCCATTCATATTATTCAAAATGTTTGTCGTCTCCCCGACTATCCCACAATCAAAGAAAGCAGGGTGCTTGGTGTAATCTCATTGCATTCCTAATACCAGAGAGATAAGCTCTGGAAATTAAAGAAGCTAAGGAAATTTCATTTCTAGAGCCTTTGGATCATTGCATTTCATTAATTTGTAACAATTTAATATCTAATAGTTTTGTGTCAAGGAAAATAAAATTTACTCTGACGTACTTTGAGATCACAACAGACTCTCAAATGATGATCGTTGCATATGATAGCATCAAGAAGAGTTTTCATCTTGTCATAGTTTTCAATCAGTTGGATAGAATAGTAAACTGGAACGGAACCAAGAAAATTACCATTATGTAAGAGTACAGCTTTGAGACTTCTACGTGATAAGTCTGTAAATAGTCTACATTCAGATGGTTTATAAAAACTCCTAACGCTTCGATCAAATCCTAAATCTCCGAGCAATATACCAAAGATGAATTTTCATGAAGAGAAAAGAACTGCCTGAATTCTTGATCCCTATTTCTATACCAGTAAAATGTTATTTCTGGTCTTAATAAAAATAACATGATGATCTGATATTCCCATCTGGGCTGGGAAGAAGCTGGGACGACTCTTTTGTAAGTCCTAAATCACTTACGAGATCATTGAGCTTTGCTTGTGTTAATGGTTTTGGCTCATTGAAACCAGATGAAGGTAGAGTGAATGCTTCGGAGCTGTATTCATTACTTATCTCACCATCACCAAATTTATCCAGATTCAGACTTTGAGGTTAATCTAGAACTGGAATACCTGGCCCCATTGGGGATTGGTTTTATAGCAGAGGGCACATCTGGGTATTTAACAGCGTGCTTGTTTTTCTTATTTACTCCTGAAACAACAGATAGACATTTATTAAATTTAGAGAGCCATGAATGCTTAAAGAAGTGTGCATGTGAGGTGTGTCGTTTGAAAGTTATAAAAACATTCCCAAAATTTACATACCCTATATCGTTTTTAACGCAAAAGTAGCAGTCCTGTTTACAGATCCTTTCCAACCTCCACAACCATCGGTAAATGCCATAAAGGTTATGCTTTTGTTTCCATTGCTTATACAGCCTCTAAGTATTCAACAAATGCTTGGCAAGACATGCGAGGAGAAAAGTCTTTATCCTTGATCATCCCAACTTAATGTCAAAATAAGGCATGATAACAGGCCTTTACAAATGGTGGCAATGCTAGAATTGGAATCATGTAAACTTTGTCACACCAAGTTAACAATTCACGGTATTTTCTTCAAACACACTAAAAAAAAATTAAATGGGATGAGGGAAAAATATATTAAAAATAAAAAGTCAAACATTCAGAAAATAGCTCTTCCACCAAAAATTTAAATATAATATATATATATATATATATATATATAATATATAATATTAATATATATTATATTATATATATATATATTATATTTATATATAATATATATATATATATATATATAATATATATATATATAGATATATATATAATTATATATATAATATATAGTATATATTATATATATATATATATATATAGTAGTATAGGTCACATTTGGGACCTGTCTTATCTAACCGCAAGTTGCAACAGGAATGTTGCATATTGTTTGCAAAACCCAACATTTTGCAACAATTGGTTTTTCTAAAGGTTGACGTGTCAAGGTTAGTTATTTTTAAGGTCGTGAGACCAATTAAGGTCTAAAACCGTTTTCAGAGATAGCCCATCTAAAAGGGTGGCGGAGACCACAAAGGGGGCTTTTTGGTTCTTAGAAGGTTTTAAATGATCGGTAGATCCTTTTGCACGGTTTCAATCGATATTATCGATGTTTTTACCCCTAATCGATGTTTAAGTAATCTCTTTCTATGTTGCTCGGTGGCCTTTCTACATTGAAAATATATTATTGAAAGAAAATAATTACATATAATAACTTCGATTAATCGTTGTAGTATTAGGACAGTTTGAGAGGTGACAGCGATTCTCAAAACTATTAGAGGTATCGCTTTCCAAACTTTTGCAAATGTTCTATGTATTGTGTTAAGTTCATTACACGCGAATTTCAAGTCTTTAGATGTATATCAGGGTAGTTGCCCTCCTAGCGCCAAGGTCAAAATTCGTCCTGAAAAACATGTTTAGGCTTAACGTATCGGGCTTAAATTTGGATGTTGAGCTAGATATATGACGTAATTCTCGCCGAAGACGAATAACCGTCCTCCTGCGTTTCCGCCGTGAGGGGGAGCGCTGACCCCTATGAATTAAAATGATCGTAGAAGGCTGAAATTTGGAGAAAGGATTCGGATTCGGAGTCGGAGACGAAGTTGGAGTCGGGTTCGGTTTTCGGCAGTCCAGAGACCCTTCGATGGGTCCCAGTTTAAAAAAAAAGAAGAAAAGTGCATGGAATGCAAAACAGACGAAGAAGAAATAAAGGAGAAAAAGGAGAAAGGAAGAAGAGGCAATGAATCTGATGAACGGATCAGATCGGTACGACACCAGTGCCGGCCGCAGTGCGGTGCTGAGTTAGTAAACATTCGTTTAATAATACAATATCATTACAGTTCACATTATTGCTTCTGTTCTAACATGTACATGACGTCAATTGCATTGCATCTTGCAAGATAA